>JARHVA010002166.1:680000-692500 GCA_037957365.1 Torreya grandis | reverse complement strand
CCTTTCTAGATTATAGTGAGACATGGAAAGGATATAAAATCCAAAAAAATCATATTTATTTATGTATGAGTTTCATATTATATATATAACTTGAAAATTAAAAACATATGGTGTGAAAGTAACTTTAAAATAAATTATGATTTGCTTAATGCAGATACACAGGTATTAATGTACCTAGTAGCATGTATATGAACATAAGGGTCTACTCTTGTGGTTTTAGCTTAACATGTAGATTATAGACTATATTAAATAATTATAAAAATTAAGCTTAACAAATGTGTGTACTCAAACCTTCAAATGAATGAAAAATACTGGATTAGATCATACTATGTTTCTTATGTGTTGAGTCTTGTTTTGCTATATCTACACATGTATTTAAGTATGAAATATAATTATATAATGGAAATGTTTGTGTTGGGTCATATGCATAATATTATAGCTAAAAGTTTGATTTTATTTAGTCATTAGATATCTAAAAGATAAAAACTATAACCATATTAAAACAGTCTTCAAAAAAATGGAACAAGATATTTAATTGAATGTTATAATGGGTTTATGAATTCTTTTCTTTTTTGTAAAAAAATGATTGACTATTAGTTATATGTATTTAGTATTGAATACCTATGTGTAATACATATTATGAGAGTGTTATTATGTATAATTTTTTTTTATATATTTAACCTATATTAGTGCATCATGATGTATGTCTATAAGTTATAGTAATATGTTTCAATTTTAAGATATACCCAGGTAGTATAATCTTGTACTTGATTGATTGTTATTATGTATATAGATCATTTGATTCTTGAAATCATAAGTATAGTTATGTGTATTTATGTTATTGTAAACTATGATAGTATGAGATATCATTAAGTAATATAGTGTAAATATATGTTAAACATGAATGATACATACTGTAATTGATATGTTTAGTATCACACTTATATTTGAATGAATAAGCATATATGTGTTGGTTATTACTATGAATAATATGTCTTATGATATTTGGTAGGACTCTATGTATGTGTGCATAAAACCCTGAGAGCTTAATGAATTCTATGATAGTATATTATAAGTTAAATAGAAAATATGACTTGCTTTGTTACGTCTATTTACTTAAATAGAAGTTTATGATTTCATATATTTAAGACTAATTTACATGATTGACTATAGAAAATTAGTAGATATGTCTTAGAATACTAGACTATGGTTACATAGGTGGTATAAATTGTAGTCATTTTTTTAGTATGGGATAGAAAGCAATGTGAGATTCATTCATACATTTGACAGAATAAATGTATGATTTGATTACTCCTATGTTTATCATGTTATATGATACATTTTTTAGTAAGATGTAAATTAAATTAATATTATAACTGAATTACATTTGACCAATTTGTATGGATAATATGGAGTAAGAAGTGAGATAGACTTCACTAGCTTACTAGTATTAGAATGACAGATGAAGACATTTTGATCAAGTGATGTGTATGAATTTGATTGATCTATATATCATTATTATTTATTATTCATAAAAAATTTGGCCATTGGATGTTTAATGAGACATTATCATTTCTTGAGTATGACTTACATGTTTATATGTTATCTCGCAATAGATCAACTTTTCTATGATACACTGCATATTTAATTTAAAAATCATATAACACACTGGTACTAGTATATCTCTATAAATATTTGAACCATTAATATCTACTTATCCATGAAGCGAGGGATATTTTATTATGTTATTGGTGTGGGGAATAGTTGGTCTATGGTTGGTGTGCAAGCATGGTCAAATGATGCTCTCTTTCCCCACAACAATACTACTTATCAAGATGACACCTGAAATTGCCACAAATACTTGAGTTTGAGAACTATGCTCTAGGAAGCCATGTATATTATATGTACATTGTATTATATTGTAATTATTATTAAATATTATCATGAAGAGTTGTAACTACTTTTTATTATATATTGACAATGATGGTTGTAGACTTGTATCAGTTGTAGCTAAGTTATTACTTTATATATTTACATTTTATTGTGCTCTCATGATATTAGAGATCAGTGATGTATGATGTAATATTCTTTTTTTCTATTATCACACTTTTAGTATTTAAAATGGTCTCTATAGATTCCTATGGTGTAATCTATTTTTAGTATATGTATTTATTTTTAAAAAACATGTATTTCTAGTTGACCCCAATGAGGTTATTACATGTGGTATCAAAGCTTTGGGTCAAAATCTATGACCTAATGAGTCCATTATATTTTTATTTCCTATTCACCAGTGTGAACTTAGTGACATGAAGTATTGCATTTGTATTTTATATTTATAGTGTCTTAGTGAAGAACCATGTTACGCCATGATTGCAGTTTTAAAACTTGATAGATACTCTTATGTTGGGCCCATATTTTGTTAATTATGGAATTAATTCAATCACAAAGGATACTTTAACAAAAGGAAATCACTTTTCAATTAAACAAAGTGTAAAATTTTGAACATAGAAAGAAACATCATGTTTATTCCTAGTTGTAATAAATCTTGAACTAACTTGGACAATTGAATAGGCAATTGACTCTAATTTTTCCATAACATTTTGGTTCTATTATCGGGACTCATGTTGAATTTTGTTGTTACAATGATGAAACACAACGATGCTCCAAATATCCCTAGAAAATATTGAGCACTGGTTGAAATAGGTGGAAGATAACTTTTTATTAAAGCATCGAATCTATACAGGACAAAAATTGAGAAAGTGGGTTTAAAATAACCTGTATGATGCTTTATATGAGGTCTTTTTCTATGAATTGTCTGAGCATGTGTACCTATGGTTGGCTGGATATGTAACCCATCGAATGAGGAATATATAAAAACATTTAGGAAATCAAGCTCATTATCAATGGATTTGAGGACTCTAGTGCCGATCTAAAAGAGAGAATGCTTGAGTTATGCATGCCAAAGACTTTCACAACCTAGTTTGAGGATGGACTATAATTTTGAATGGGGGTAATGTTGGGCCCCTATTTTATTATTTATGGGATTCATGCTACATAACAAACATTTCCATGTGTGGTAATCATGTGCAATGATGGTTGATATATTAGAATCTTGGCACTAGTTGGATAATTCAACGTACACCTTGCACCAACTGGTAAGTAGCTATTTTTTTTTTTAAATCTTGATGTATATTCTAGGTTAGACTAGATGTTGCAACTGTAGTGTGAATCTTGTAAGGTGATGAAGTTATCTAAAATATTATTTAGACTCCATCTTGGTACCTGACATGTGCACTCCACCCTTGCAGAGTTTTTCTAGTAGATCTATAAAATGACCTTGAATTTGTCAATGAAAAATATGCAGACTTGATGTAATGAAGATTTTAAGAAATTAAAATTCTTTATATAAATTGTAATGGCCACCATTAGAATTAGAAATGGATTCCATTAAGGTTCCATTGGTATATGCCCAAGCTCGCCTGAGAGCCTCTAGTTCGTTAAATAGCATGATCAAGTGTTTAATCTATTTCTATTAATATGGACTCTATTCTATTTGAATTTTGATTAGTGAAAAGAATGATCACGTTTAAACACAATGTTTATATTTTATATTTCCATGGTGTTGATATATAAATGCATAATGGTTGTAATTTTATAAATTAAGTATTGTTATGCCAAGAATGTTATTTATGAGCTTATAGTTCAAAGTGTTAATGGCATCCCTATTTTAAATGATGGCATCATCATATATTGTATAATGAATATCTATAGATATATCCCACAATAAATGTTGATATACTTGATAGAACAGCTAGCCTAAGTATGAATACTTGAAGTAAGAGTAGTACCTTGACCCTTCAATGTACCTGTATGATGCTAAGGTCAGTAAAATAGAGGATTGTTCCCTTAAGATTATAGAACCACCCCAAAATAGGCTTATGCCTAGAGAACACTAAGTGTAGTCCACAAAATGATTTTGCCTATGGATCTACTTAAGCCTTTTATAAATTGACCAAGTCCCATAATTGATGATGTGCACCATGGCATAACTAGTCTAATGCAGGCCCTAGTTCTTTCTCTACTACACTTTATGTGAGTGAGTAAGGCATGTTCCTTATGTGAATTTATGCCAACATAGTTAAGTTTAAAAATTTTAACATATAAATATAACACCATGTTTACACCTAGTTTTAGTAAATCTATAACTAACTTGGATAACTAAATCAGTGTTTGACTCTAACTTTTCTACAATATCATGTATTAGTTGGTGACTATAGTGAGTATGAGATATTCATGAAATGTGTGTGGAGAACATTGATTATGTACCCTTATGAGCACTCATACCCTTATGAGTTATTTAGGGGATCGGCTTATTGAGTGTCCTAATGGTTTTGGTTGTAATCAGTGTTTGGTAGGTGAGTGCATAACATAGTTCGTGAATTATGAACAAGAGATCCCTATGAAAGTTTACTCACTTAGATTAAAAACCTCAAGTATGATTAAATCCTTATTGGTAATCAAATCACCTTCTCCATTTGTATTTTGTGTTGTGAATGTTTTATAAGCATCAGATGCTTCTCACTTATATTTATGTGCTTTAGTTTTGTGTCTTGCATTCACTGATCCTAGAAATGAAAAATATTATAAGACCATATTTAGTTAGTACCACCTAATGTAGTGGTAATTTTATTGTATTAGAGTGTGGATGCTTTGGTTTAGAATTCCTTTGTTTTAGGAGTTTATTGATGTTTTGGCACATTTATGTTATGTGGATTAGGAAGAAGTGACATTCTTTTAGTTAAGTTAGAGGTGGGTTGTTATTTTCTCATTTTCCTTTGACATCATTATAATCTACCGAGAGGATTCATATTTTCATGAATATGAATTAGTGTTGTCTTAAATAGGAACTTATTTTTGAAATGTTGATTGATCATGTTCTCTTGAAGATTATGGAGTAACGTCTTCTATTTCTTGATTGAGAGAGAATTTTTAGGATTGGATGGAGTGATACATCTTTGTGGTTAGTATATTTATCGTCAAGTTATGTAAATAGATTATGATACTACTTTTACAAGCTGGTAAGTATGAAGTAATTATGGCAATTAGGGTTTTTGTGTTTCATTTTAATATGTGAGGGTATGTAGGAATTTTGTCTTTGAGATGTTAGTTCTCTAATTTCCAATTGTGACTTTTTTGAGTCACTAATTTATCTAACTTGTGGACTTTGACCACAAGGAGTGGCACACCATGAATTTATATTAATTTTAGATTAAGAATTATAAGTTTATTATAACTATTATGTTATTATATACCTTTCATTAGACTGATATTATTCTCTTCTATTTTGTGCACGTTATTATAAAAGATATTTATGTACCTTTACTAGGAGCAAATAGGGTATAGGATTTGGGGAACATATTAGTAGTCTAAAATGGTTAAGATAAACTTTTGAATTATTGTGTCCTAGTCATGCAAGCAGTGAAACATCATTTCACTTATTTTTTTATAAGGTTGTAAAGATGGTGTGATCTTTGTCATTTATATGTTATGTTAATTTTAACATTGTTTTCTCTTAACTATGAATACAATGGTGTTGTTATATTAGGTCATGTAGAGGAGGCCACCAAAGCTACATTTAGAAAGCCAAACATTGAATGCATTTGGTTGTTGTACTAGCTTCAAAATATGTAGGCATAAAAAATTCTTGAAAAAGTATTTTCTAATGGATTCCATAGAATTAGAATCTAAAATAAGTGGATCTTATATGTGGTTGGTTGTGGGAGTAGGTGAATTTCTATAGGTGGGGTGCCTACGGCAGGTTAATCACTATAGAAAACTAGGGGGATGAGAAAACTATTCTAGAAAATGGTTAAAATAAGGGTAAAGTGGGGAGGGTATTTATAACTTGATGGTGGAAACAAAGCCATCAACTAGTATATTGATTGCATGGCTTAGTTGATAACACCAAACAAGTAATATACAACCAAATAAACTCCATGTTGACTGACCACATTAAAAAGTAGTTCTAAGATAATAGCACCATCTTATAACACCAATTGAGAGTGTTATTTGATAACACCATATAACATAATGATTTAACATCAACATTCAGTGGCATCATTTGGTGGAACTATTTGGTAGCACCATTTGGCAGAACCATTTGGTAGAGTCATTTGGCCTAGCTATTCAACCTGGTCATTCATCCTAGTTAATTGACCCATTCATTTAGGCTAGCCATTTGACTTAGTTGATCGGTGCCATCGTTTTATAACATTTTTTAGAGGTTCTATTTGACATCCCTTTTTTTGTGCAATTAAATGGTAGTATAGAAAAGAAAATCTTATGTCCTTATACTCCTCCCAAATCATGACGGATTCATTACCACACATAATATTTTTCATGCCTTCAAAAGAGTTTTCCATAGATTCGCCAAACAGTTCCATAATTTTTTCCTGTAGTGGCTCTTAATATTAACCTTAGATACAACAACATAAGCACTTACACTCACTTGCCATCACTGCTCACATATGAGGTTTTTTACACCTCACAAAGGCTATGATCCATTCGGTTTTTAAAATTTTAATATGCCTTTTAATTTTTGTATAAAAATTACTAATTTTATGTGGTCATTCTATCAATTAAGATGTGTTAAATTTAGTGTAGTCTTTCTGTCAATCATTCATAATTAGAAGTTTTAGATTATAAACTTCAACGGTAGTTTTAACATTCTATTGTGTAGTGCTTCAACTCTAAACATCCAAGCACATTGCATTTATGACCCATCACCTCACATTCATTTATTTAACACATGGGTATTTTAAATAGACCTTTTATGGTATGTAATTTATGCATAAATGATAAACTAGGTGTAGGAAATGACCTTTGTAATGGTTTTTTTTAAATGTCAAATAATTGGTTTTTGTTTAGCTATCACTACTTGCATATGAGGTATTATATACTTCACTAAGAATGTGATCTAAAATGGTTTAAAAATACTCTATGGGCTTCATTGTCTGTTAAAAATAAAATATTTTTCTCAATTTGTGGTCTCTACACTCATGCAATTAAAGAAAAAGTCTCACCACATCAACAGTTTTTTTGTTTTAGTATTATATGTTTTTTCTTCTTTTGACATTTGCTGAAATCATGAAATGTGATTTATTTGACATTTACATTATAAATTATTCTTTCAAAACCTTTTAATATTGGAATTTTTTTGGCCATATCACTACTTCTGTGTGAGGTTTTTTGGAAGGAAATGTGTTTCTTACTATTTTACGTTATTTTATTTTGACTTCTATAAAAATGGCAAGCTATGTGAAAGTATTAATATTTAAGTGTTTTTTATAAAAATTAAAACTCTCTCAATATGTGAAACATTATCTAAATTCTTAAACAAATGTCAATAATATAAACATGTGTATTTTAATTGTGTAACACTACTCAATAATTGAAATGACAAATCCATAAGATAATATTATTCATATGAAATACGATTTTCATAGCATAACATTATATGATAGTAGATAGACTAATGTGGAAAACAAGCTTGTTATTTCATACTTGCTCTTTACATAAGTAGCCTTTCCTCAACTCTTCAAAATCAAGACAAAAAGTTGCATACTTCTAGTATGTCAACAGATTCTTTTTTGGACAAAAAAAAAGTTACATACATGTGGTTTTTCAATAAATTAATTATTTTAACACATATCAACTAAATACTCAAGGTTCTTCATGACTTGGGTAAGTTCACAATGTTTCAAGATAAAAAGTGGCCTACCCATAGACATGATTTTCTTAAAATTTCAGAAATCTGAACTTCTCTAGGTAATTTGAGATATCTACACGACAAATTTGAATATGGTGTAAGAACATGAATTGTAGCATTTCGAGTTTAGTTTTCAAAATATTTTTTGTTAAGATGGTTAAATATAACTAGGTTAAATATTTAAAATTTGAAAAATAACTCCTATTTTTTTAGAAAATAGAGTAGATAGATGGTCATGTGGCACACCATTTTTTGAGCAACATTTAGTATTCTTTGAACTCTTTGGAGAAAATTTAGATAAGATATTATAGTTTGTGACATATATTTTCTCAATGAATGTACATTTTTTTATGAATTTTGTAATTAAATAGATCTTGAAAGCTAACAAAAAAATGGATAATCATCTGTGTCATCAATCTAAATACCTTAGAAAAGAAAAGAAAACCATTTTTTTTAATGTGTGTAGAATTATGCCTAGTTTTTGACCATTTAATTTTTTTTTCATTTAGATCAATAAAATATAAATTACATAAACATGTACAAGCATGTATGTTTGTGGCATGTAGTGGTCTAAAAAAGGTATAGTTTGAAATTGGCATACTTTAAAACTTTAAATTAGTCCAAAAATTATACGAAACATATTTTTGAAAAGAGGAGAGCATGATCGTTGCAATGGTTTTAATTTTTTGAACTTTTAGATTGAAATTATTAGTGTACTTGGAAATCAAAGTTGAATTTTGTTTTTTTCTTATTATAACTCTGAAAACTTGGTTGTACATTGATACTCCAAGCCTTTGGCTTGGGAAGCCAAGCCTTTTTTCAGCCAAAAGGTGTGGGAATTGAATTCAAATTCAAATAGAATAATCACATTAATGTATAATGTGATTAAATTAATACATACTATATTCACATTATTATAAAAATAATAATATAGCTACATTATTATTGTTTTTCACATTAAAGCAAGGAACGTGTAGATGGAGTCACTGTTGGTTAATAGGTAATGCGATGGAATTATAAATAATGTAATCAAATTATAAATATAATAAATTAGGGCAAATCTACATCTAATAGAGTTGATCTCATAGCTATGTGCCTTACGATATAGAAAATATTTTTTCAAAATCTAATCTTATCATTTTTTAGGCATTTACAAGGTCTAAGTATTAAACCTAGGGAGTTGAGTACATAAATTTTTCAATTAATATCCAGTTCTCATAAATGTATAGTCATTTATTAGGTTTTTATGCCTTTTAGATTGATTCTTGGCATTTATAAGAGTTTTAGTTTTGTCAAAATTAATGTTTTAAAACTACTCACTTTAAACTTGCTTCAAAGTGGTGTGATTGGGCTAGTGGAGGTCATATTCATGACCATCACACATTAAACAGCCACTTTATATTATTTTAACTTGTTCATCATCTTTCCCTCAGCCTTGATCCATTCCTACTCATTTCTCATTACCTCTAATGACTCCCTTATCTTTCCTCATTATCCCTAATCTCTCCCTCATTAACCCTCAATATCCCTAATAATCTCTAATCACTCCTTTATCATCCATAATCAATCCTCCATTAAGACTCAATATTCTTTGTCATCCCTAATAACTCCTTCCCCATCCATCATATCCCTGATCACTATATAAGTGTACAAAGTTGGTGAATAAAAAGTGGCCTACTCATGGACATGATTTTTTCTAATTTCAAAAATATGAAATTCTATAGATAATTTGAGATATCTACACTCCAAAGTTGAAGATGGTGTAATAACATAAAATATAAAATTTTGAGTCTAGATTTCAAAACACTATTTTAAAAACAAAAAATCATTAAGTATAACTAGGTCAAAAATATAAAATTTGAAGAGGAATTTTTATATTTTTTAAAAAACATAGTAGATAGATGGTCATGTTCTGCACCATTTTTTGCGCAGTGTATAATATTATTTGAAACCTATTGGACAAGTTTTAGATAAGATATTCTTGTATGTCACCTATATTATTTTATATTATTTCAATGATTTTTTTTTTATGATTTTTTCAAGTAAATAGATATTAAAAATTGACAAAAAAATGGATAGCCACATGTGTAGCATGGCTAACTACCTTAATACAAAATGAAGATCAATTTTTTAGTGTGTGTAAAATTAGGCATAATTGGTTACCATATTACTTATTTTTCACTTGCATCAATAAATGTCAAATTACATGAACATGTATAGGCATATATGTTTGTGGCATTGTAGTGGCCTAAAAAAGGTATAGTTAAAAATTAACATAGTTTGAAACCTTAAATTATTCCAAAATTTATAAAAAAACATATTTTTGGAAAGAGGAGAGTGTGCTCATCATAATGGGATTAAGTTTTTGAATTTTTATGTTGATATTAAAAGCGTATTTTAGAAATCAAATTTGTATTTTTTTATTTTTTTATCATATCTTTCAAAACACATCTATACATTGATAGTCCATGCCTTTGGCTTGATAATCCAAGCCATTCCAGAGTCAAAAGAAATGAGAATTGAATTCAAATTCAAATACCATGATTACATTAATAACATGATCACACTATTAACTATGTTAGAAATATGATTACATTACTTAATAACATGATCACATTAATAACATGATCACATTATATATTCTCAACACTCTAAACCCTGAATAGGATCCATTAGGCCTAGTACTCTTAAGATCAAATATTGGTTGATTAATATTTTTATTTGGGACCAATGTTCTTGTCAGGAATTGATAACATTAAATAATAATTGGAGATGTATTAACCTATGAATCAATTTATTGTTCTTTTGATCCCAATATGGTGTTTAATCAGGCCAATATATCTCAAATTGACATTAGATGGACATATTTCCTTGGATGGAGCTTGGTTGGCCCCAATTACTTATCAAACTAAACAAAAGACTTGGTATTTTATAATATGGTGTGCAAATAGAGACCCAATTGACATCATATGGGAAAAATTCCTTTATCTAGGCTTAAATAACCCAATTGTGTATTAGATTAAACTAAATATTCAATTAGTTTAATATGGTGTGGTATCAAAGCCCTAATTGACATCATATTGAAGGAATTCCTTACATTGGGACCAATGCTCTTAATTACAGATTATACTAAAGAAAATAATCGATTGGTTAAATATGATGTGGAATGAGGGAAAATATCTACAATGGACATTAGATAGACACAATCAAATTAATTGACACTCACAAACTTAATTTGTGTAATAGAGATATGTCAAAGTGCAATGTCTAGCGGGACTAATAATCTGAGGATAGTGCTTCTTAAGAGGACTATGATGAGTTCTAAAAATGATTTACACATTTATTTGCTTGATTAGATACTATTAAATTATGTTATTTTTTTGATGAAAAATAATTCTAATTTAGAAGTCATGTTTGAATAAGATTAATATGAAAATGTAATTACACTTATGTTATATTTATTTTTATTGGATGAAATATTTGCATGGTAATTGCATGTGAAAATGCAATTATATTATTAGATAATAGATTAAGAATCATATGATTAGATATATGATAATAAATATGATAGATATATAATTCAAGTATATAGTAGATGAATTATATACAATATGAATCGAAATTTCTAAATAAATAATACAGGTATATTTTTCCCATGGTGAGGGTTTTGTTTATTATATCTAGTGGTATAACCTTTCCCATTTACATATTTTAAACTTGGAAAAAATAAAGTAATATAATTGTAAATGAAACCCTTTATGAGAGGTGTTCCTAATGTATATTATGATTCCTTTAGATTGATAATGAAGCTATGTATATATTACATTTGTATGGAAGTTTTTGTAGTAATAAGAACAAGTGAAAAAAACTATGTAGTAGGTATTGGTGTTCTATGGCATGAGTTTATTTATCTAGTAATTATTATAACTAAGCCTAGACTTTAGGAGATAGGATACCAACCAAATATTTTGAACACAATTCTTAAAATATAATAAAAGACATAAAAGTGAAAAAAAAAACATCAAATTAGGACTTGAAGGCAAATTTTTGTTGATTGGTTATTCATTTCAGAGTAATTGTGAACTATGATATTAAGGGTTGTTATAAAATATATTTAATAAAAATTAATTATAATAATTATATAATTTAATTTAGATATACATTATACCTAAATGGTATAAGCTATAGTTGTTCTTCTTTTTATTTATGTGTTAAACAATGTTGTGGAGATTCATTCATACATTTGACAAACTAAATGTATGTATTTTGACTATTTATGTACTTAGTATGTATGCATTTTCTAGTAGGAGATAGTTTTTATAAATATATGGTTATATTTATGATAACCCAATCTTGCATTGCTAATTTTGTGTAAGTAGTGAGACAGACTTCACTAGTTTGATAGCACAACAATGTCATATGAAGGTAATACGATCAAGAGGTGTGTTTGAAATTAACTGATCCTAGAGATCATTAACTACTAAAAACTTTGGCCAAAGTAATATTAGTTACGCATTGTCATTTCATTTATATGGTTTACATGTTTGTGTTATATCATGTTAAAACAAAAAAATTATAGTACTATGTATATTTTTTTAGAAATCATATAGCATACAAGTAATAGCTTATCTCTCTAGATTCCCACACCATTAATATAGACTCAACCATGAAGGGAGGGACATTCCATGATGGGAGATTGTGCGGAGGATCATTAGTTTGTGGTTGGTGTGAA
>JARHVA010002166.1:660000-675000 GCA_037957365.1 Torreya grandis | reverse complement strand
AGGTCACATTGATAACCTACACACATAAAATGACCACTTTGTGTTAATTTCACTTGTTCATCATCCCTCCCTCATCCATGACTAATTCTTACTAATACCTCATCACCTATAATCACTCTTTCATCATTCTTCCTTATCCCTAATCACTCCCTCATTGACCCTAACTATCCCTAGTCATCTCTAATCACTCCCTCATAATTCCTAGTCACTCACTCCTCATCCATCATCATCGATCATCACTCCTTAATTGACCCTCAACATCTATCATTGTCTTTAATCACTCCATAATTATCCCTAATCACCCACTCATTGTCTCTCACCATACCTCATCATCCCTAATCACTCCCTCATTATCTATCATCATACCTAATCATCACTTAATCATTACTAATCACTCCCTCCTCATCCCTCCTCATCCCTAATCACTCCCTTATTAACCTTCACCATTCCTCATCATTTATAATCATTCCCTCATCATCCCTAATCACTCTGTCATTGACCCTGACCATCCATCATCATTCCTAATCACTTTTTCATCATACCTCATCATCTCTAATAACTCATCCCTCATCACCTCTAATCACTCTCTCATTAATCCTCACCATCCCTCATTATTCATAATCACTTCCTCATCCTCCCTAATCACTCCTTCATTGACCCTCACCATCCCTCATCATCCTTATTAATTCCATCATCATCTCTACTTAATTCCTCCTCATCCCTCCTAATCCTTAATCACTCCATACAATATCTTGATGGTGGTATTTTGTTAGGGTTTAATAGTGTTAGGAGATACAAGTGGAGAGTTGAGTGATAAAATATAATATAAGACATAGTGATCAAAATGATGTGTATGCAAATTTGAAACATAAATATTTAACACCTATATAAAAATATGGGCCTATTAGAAATGATACAAATCATAATTAAAAATCTTATAGGAAAAGAGAATCATGTAAAACCACTATATCAATTAATTTCCATATGAGGACATTTTATGATCTAAATAATTACATTAAAGTCCTTCTATTTGTATGTATATTGATTGAGTCATCATACTAAAGAGTGGAATATAATTTTCAAATGATTATAATAATAATTATAAAATTGGAATGTGGTGCTTAATTCATAAATTCAATATTCAATCCAATGAAGAGTGTCACACTATGAGCTCTCTACTTGCACATATTGAGAAGTGGGTACAAGTTATCTATCACTATAAAAAGGTAATTTGATAATATATTATGAACCCAATAATATGGTAGCTCCTAAAAATATCTCTACTTCTCCTAAAATTAAATTATATGAATTAAAAATATTGATTTGTTGGCAAATGTATATCAGTGGTGAAGCAATACACTTCATCATTTGCAATGGAATCCAAAAGAATTTAATTTCTTCTAAATCATATATTTAAAAAAATAAATTGAAATTTATACATCATCCATAACGATACACTAGTGTATGGTCTAGTCTAGGCCTTGAGAAATGGATCACCTAGTAATGTCACTTGGTGTAAAAAATAAAACAAAATTAAGATGAAATACTTTGTGATATATTACCATTATATTTGTGTGATGTTTTACATGTGGTCAACCATATATTTACCATTGACATGTATTCTATAAATTAAATACTTGAAATGTTGTGATAGATTATCATGATCTGAACTACCATATATCGTAGTTAATTTATAAGATTTTAGTCATTAATGCCAAGAATTGTAAGAAATTTGTTAGTTATAGTAATAATTATACTCTTTATGGTAATAATTAAGTGTAATAACATACTTATGTCACCATATCATAGTGTGATTTATCCAACAATAACAAAGACAAAATAATTAATCCATAAACTAGATAAATACAAGGATATCTTTTAGTCACCTAAATAAATTCCTATATAATTTACACTAAGCAATACAATTGACTTGATCCCTTAACTACCTCTACCTCAAACCTCTTTATAAAACATATAATTTCTAGAGAATGAATAAATCAAGTGGTAGATCCATGAAATCATGGATCATGGACACATCATGCCCAAATCATTACCTTGTAGAAGCCCAATTATGGTAGTACCAAAGTTGTGAATCAATTAAAAAAATATTAATAAGATTAAAGTGAATAAGTATTATCCTCATTTAAATATTTAGGCATTTTTCTTCCATGTCTATGGTGTATAAGTCTTTTCCAAAATAGATCTTTAGTTTGGGTGTCATCATATTCAGGTTAAACATTGAGACATTTTGAATATAGCCCTAAAAACAAAGGAATGATTGATTGAATAGTTATTTATTCCTTTTACATTAACTCATGTAACAAATTCATTCATTTCAACATGTTGAATGACATCCCTAGGCCCTTTAACTATGTCATTTTCTAAATCTAACTTGATGACATCTTAATCTTTATAAAACATGGCATGAAAAACAACACCATACTAAAATAGTTTTTCACATTTTTTAGAGAAATATTTTTATGATAACATGAATAAATGTTCATTTCTCATGCAACAGATAAAATATTTGGGACACAATACACACATAAGAGTGCATCCATGAACCTGACCAAGATTCAAGTCATACAAGAATGGGAAACACTAAATAACTTTGTATCTGATTGAAATATTCTCATAATTAGAAAATTATATAAGAGACTCATGTTTAATTTTTATCTTTTGAACTAGACTACCAAAGGTGGAATCGAATAAAGTTTTATCTAGTCAGCTACATAGCAAAGATAATTTGATAAACTAAAATTTAGACTCTATTTTGTATTAGTACTTATGTTACTTGAATATAAATTTGGAATATTATCTAATTCATTTAGATATAAAATTGACTATCATAAATGGGTATTGAAAAAATAAGTCCTAAAACAAGTTAATTTATATTTTAATAGCATAAATAATATCTGATTAAAATCAAAAATATTTATAGAGTATATACTTATACCAGATGATGAGGGTGTGATTACGGATGGTGTAGGATGGTGAGGGTTAATGATTGAGTGATGAAGGATAGTGAGGGATGGTGAGGGATGAGGGAGTGATTAGTGATGATGATGATGATGAATGAAAAAATATTTATTAGGGATTATGAAGGATGAGGAAGGAGTGACTAGGGATGATGACTGATGGTGATAATAAATGCAATAATTAGGGATGATAATCTTGAATGATTAGAGATGATGATAGACAATGAAGGTTAATAAGGGAGTGATTATGGATGAGGAGGGATGAGGAAAGAGTGAATAGGTATGAGGAAGAGATTAAGGATGATGACTGATGAGGAAAGAGTGATTAGGGATGATGAAGGATAGTGAGGGTTAATAGAGGAGTGATTATAGATGATAAATGAGTGATTATAGATGACTAAGGATAGTGATGGTCAATGAGGGAGTGATTAGGGATAATGAGGAATGATGACATATGGATGAGGGATAATGAGGGATGAGTAGGAATTGATCAAAGATGAGGGAAGGATGATTAATAAGTGAAATTAACACAAAGTGGTTATTTGATGTGTGCCAATCATCAATATGACCTACACTAACCCAATCACATCACTTTGGATCAAGTTAAAAGTGATTAGTTTTCAAAATTTAATTTTTATAAATATAGGAGTCATATAAATTCCAAAAATCAATCCAAAAGGTATAAAAACCTAAAAATTGACTATATGTTTACCAAGAATGGAAATTAATTGCAAACGTTATGTACTAAAATCCCTAGGTTTATACCTAGACCCAAAAAATGACTAGGTACTGACCATATTGAATTTTTAAAATCTATTTTAAACATCATAAGGTGTGAAATTATGAGAAAAACTCTATTAGATGATGAGTGACCCTAATTTGTTATATTTACTAAAATAAATTTAAATAATAAAAATATAAATGTACACTTAGAGTAGTAAATATAAGCTTCTAGCCAAAGTTGCCTTCATGTGTAACTCCCACATGTTGTAGGGTGTTGAGAATATATAACATGATCAAATTATTAAATAATGTGACACCATTACTAACACAATCCCCCTTTTTGTATTAAAATTTAATTCATGTGCCTTTTGGCTTCAGAATGACATGGATTCCCAAGCCAAAGGCTTCGACTATCAATGTATAGTCATGTTTTGAAAGTTATGATAAAAAATTAAAAAAAATAAACTTTAATTTCCAAATACACAAAGAATTTTAACATGAAAATTTAAAAACTTAATACTATCATGATGAGCATGCTCCCCTCTTTCCAAAAATATGATTTTTATAATTTTTTGACTCATTTAAGGTTTCAAACTATTTTGATTTCTAACTATACATTTTTTAGGCCACTTGTCACAAACATACATGCATATACATGTTCATTTAATTTTTATTTCATTCATCCAAGTGAAAAATAAGGTATATGGTCACAAACTAGGCCTACTTATACACACATTAAAAAAATGATTTTAGTTTTTTAAGGTAGTTAGACATCCCGCATGGATGGTTATCCATTTTTTGCCATTTTTTAGAAACTATTTACTTAAAAAATGCCTTTCAATTTCAACCACCCTTTTATTGCAAAAAATGTAGGTTTTTTCTTCCCACTTTCCTTTGAAACTGTCCATCTACCAATTTTTTGCCTAAGATGATGTGAACCATTTCTCAATTAATCCACTACAATCATAGCCTTTTCTTTAAGCTTAGTATGCATATAATCCTTTTCACCATGCTCCCATGTGGGGTTGAATTCCTTGATATAATGCATTTTTTCTATCCATTCTAATTTGTCCAAATGGAAATCTTTAATTTTCCTAACATAAAATTCTTTATTTCCTCATTGTTATTAGGACATTCTTGTAAATTAATGTCCCACTTGTCCAACAATTTTATTGTTATGCTTCATCCATGTCTTCTTCTTCCAATCTAGTTTCTCCTCTATGACCATTTTGGACAAACGATGCTTATCCATGTTTCCAACCTTTTATTAATAGCTTAATATCCTAATTAATATTAAATACTCCATTGGAAATTTTTGTACTTAATTTAAAAGGATCTTGTAGGGGACCATTATTTTAACTTTGACGTTGTTAATGATTAGGTGTTTTTGAATTATTTCTAATTATTTCCTCTTATAATTTGACATGTTATTATCCCAAACCTCAAGACCATAGAGGACAAATGGCATGACTAGAAAACCAAAAAGGTTTTTTTGGTTTTCTAATCCCATAATTCAACTTACCTATACCTATTTTGAGGAAGGTAAGATTCCCTCCATCCACCTTGGATTCTTTTCAATATGCATATATCTTAACTGAGTCTATTATGAAAATAAATTCCTAAGTATTTATACTCTTGTACTATCTCTAGTGTGATCCCTTTAAAAATAAAATTAACCTATTAATTTATCCTTTTTAGTGAAAAAATCATGAATTTGGTCTTGCTGATATTCGCTTGCATCTTGACTTCTAGGAAAAAAGGCTCTAAGGCTTTGAAATGTTATCTCAAATCATTAGTTGTCTTTTAAATTATAATAGGACCATCCACATATAAAAGCAACAATACCACATAAATTCCTAGTTGAATACCTCCCCCATTGGTTTTGTTTAACCAATCTTTAAATTTATCAATATATAAACCAAAAATAATGGGGGATAGAGGTCAGCCCTGTTTAACCCTAATATCACTTAAAAAACATATTATGAGAGCTTTGTAAGAAAAAAATTGAGGTTTAATTTGCATGATTCAAAAAAAATAAAGACAAAACATCATCAATCATTAATGGTTATTTTAAACATCACACCAAGGATAATAGAAAGGTTGGAACTACCAATTATTTGTTTTAAAGATTGCTAAATAATGGAGACCTGATTATTTAGACTGGGATTTAGAAAAGGTAAATGTTTTTAAATGGGAAATAATTTTTAATATATTTTCATTTTAAAAATAATATATTTATTATCTTTATACTTTTTCAATAAGATTTAATTAAATGACCTACCAAAAAATCAAAGGGATTTAAAGAAATAGATTAAAAATAAGTTTAATTGAAAAAAAAAATATTAGAATATTAAAAATAGAAAAACAACATAAAGTATGGAAAAAATGTAAATGGGATACCAAAGTAAACTAAGTACTTATATGAATATCAAGTTATGTGTGAAATATGAAACTTTGATTGTCAAGGATTTATTCTGGCATTTATTAATATGTTGCCAAATTTACCTCAATAAAAATTGGGGCATCAAATTTGGTCTATATTTTTTCCATCATATATTTTTTATTATGTCAAATGTATATTGTGATTAGATATAGATTTTAAATGTTTTTGTGTAAGTTTTGTGTTTTATATTGTGGAGTCTTATGTCATTGCTTTCTTGATTTTGAGGGTATAATAAATGATTTAATCTCGTATTTATCTTCTTTACCTTGTGCACCATAAATATTCAAATGAAGAACATCAAAAGTTTTATTTGTCAAATTACCATAATGAAGTTTCAATTAGATATATTTTCTACTAGAATGAAACAAAATGTAGCTATAAGTGCAAAATAAAGAAGATGGTGATGCATGGTTATGATCAAATATTTTTTAAATAAAATATACTTTGGGTGGAAATGTATGCAAATTAATTGTAGATGGTGGTAGTTGTAAAACTTTGGTTTTGAAAAAAATGATAGAGAAAGTACATTTGAAATGTTAAAAGCATCCTAATCCTTATTGTATTTCATGGTTTAAGAAAGGGAATGAGGTTATAGTAGATAAAAGGAGCATAATCAGGTTTTCTATAGGAAAAACTTATAATAATGAAATATGGAGTGATGTTATTCTAATGGAGGCATGTCATGTGTTAGTACAGAGATGTTGGAAATTTGATAGGAAAGTAATTCATGATGGAGTAGAGAACATGTAGACTTTTTGAAAAGGTGGTACAAAAGAAGTTTTTTTTACCTCTTAAAGAGAAAGAGAATACAAAAATAATGCTCTCTACTAAAGAATTTATCCAAGATATGAATTTAGCTATTTCTTGTTATGTATTAGTATTAAAAAATGATGACACAAAAATAGTGCAAATACCAATAGAAGCAACAAGACTATTCAAATAATATACAGATGTTATGATCGATGAGCTACTAGATGGTTTACCATCAAAGAGAGATAATGAACATCACATTGATTTTATTATATGATCATCTCTACCTAATCAAGTTGATTATAGGATGAGTCCAACAAAACATATAGAATTAAATAAACAAGTTACTAAAATATTAAGAAAGAAGCTAATAAGGGAGAGTATGAGTCCTTATACAATACCAATGTTGCTAACTCCAAATAAATATGGAGGATGGAGAATGTGTGTGGATAGTAGAGCCATTAATAAAATTACAATCAAGTAAAGATTTCCTATAACTCATTTAGATTATATGATAGATGTGCTTGCAAAAGCAAAATATTTTACCAAGATTGATCTAAGGGTGGTTATTATCAAATTCAATTTTGTCAAAGACATGAGTAAAAAAATGCATTCAAGACTAGGGATGGATTATATGAGTGGATGGTGATGCCCTTTGAATTATATAATGCACCTAACACATTTATGAGGATGACAAATACAATGATATGAAAATATATTGTTAAATTTATGGTTTTTTAATTTGATGATATTTTGATATTTAGTAAGACTAAAGAAGAAAACTTACAACATTTGAGAAGGATACTAGATTTGTTAAGAAAGGATAAGTTGTATGTAAATTTGAAGAAGTGTAGGTTTATGTCGAATAGTTTGGTATTTTTGGGATTTATAGTTTCAACAGATGGTGTGAGAATGTAGGAAGAAAAGATAAAGGAAATTGTTGAGTGGCTTATTTCAAAAAACATTACAAAGTTAAGAATTTGCCATGGCTTAGCAAATTTTTATAGAAAATTTATTAAATATTTTAGTAGTATTATGACACCAATAACAGATTGCATGAGAGGGAAGGAGTTTACATGAACTAGAGTATCCACAAAAAGCTTTGAATTTTTGAAGAAAAATATTATAAAAATACCTATTTTAGCATTACTAAATTATAACAAAGTGTTTGAGGTTGATTGTGATGCTTCATTTGTGGGAATTGGTGTGTGTTGAGTCAACAAGGAAAGCCAATAGCATATTTTAGTGAGAAATTAAATGATGTAAGAATGAATTATTCTACCTATGATATTGAACTATTTGCAATTGTAAAAGTAAAAGTATTTATAGATCATGAGGATTTAAAGTATGCTAATACACAAAAGAAGTTGAATAGTAGGCATGCAAAGTGGGTATCTTTATTTTAGGGGTATACCTTTGTGTTGAAAGATAAAAAAGGAGAATAGAATCAGGTAGATAATTAATTGAGTAGGAGAGTAGCATTATTAACTACTATGATGAGTGAATTATACTGATTTGAATCCATTAAAGAAATATATGATACTGATCCATATTTTGGCAAAGTAATTGAGTAGTGCAATAATCCATTTATAGGTGGGATAAATACTATTCATGGTGAGTATCATATACAAGAAGGTTATCTCTTCAAAAATAGATAATTATGCATTCAAGTTAGGTATTTATGAGAAAATATAATTAGAGAATCACATAGTGGAGGTTTGGACCGACATTTTGGTAAGATGACGATAATAGCTTTGGTGGAGGAAATGCATTTTTAGCCAAAGATGAAGAGAGATGTGATATAGGAGCATTAGGGAGATAATTTGTATAATTTATAAATAAGACAAATATGATGTAAATATATCTCTAAAATCCTATAAATGTACTAGGAGTCCAACAGAGTGTAGTAGATGTAAATGTTCATTCTCTAATGTAAAAGTGAAAACCTATCCCAAAGTGAATCTAGAAAGAAGCCTTCTACATAGGATGTAAAGAAGTCATATAGTTAGAGAAAATATTGGTTTTATCTAAGACCAATCTAAAATTATAAAATATAATATCTTTTATAACACATAGTAAGTAGCTTAATAAGAAAAATAGACATGATTATAGATGAAGCAAAGAAATACTTTATATATTAGGAGGATGATGAATTGAGTAGATATAGTTGTGTAAAAGACAAGGAGGTATTTAGTAGGTTTGTAAAAATCTATTGATGTTTGATAAATATAGGATGTATTTTATTAATGATAAAGGATTAGTTTTCTTCCTATTATGCATAACCATTTGCCTTTTCCATGTCTATGAGGAAATTTGTGTATTGGAGCACTCAAGATCTGCTTGTGTAAAGAATTATAGATATCTGTGTTATGAAGAGTTTGAGGTAAAGAATGAAAATGAATTGGTTATAATTAAATGAAATCTAAATAATTATAAAAATGATTGGGTTTATTTATTATTTATAGGATTCTTAAATATTGTAGGGTTGAATTGATGGTAAGTGTTAATTGGTCTCCAATTTAATTTCTATTGGCAGTATTATTTATTGTCAGCATTTTCAAATTTGTTTTCTTAACCAATACTAAATATAATTGAATTATTCCAATGTTGCTTAGCTATTTAATTCAAACTTTCCCAAATGATAAGCATAATACAGGTTACACAATTTAAATTAAAAAATTTATATGTATATATGAATAGTTGTCTCTCAATCAGGTAGTTAAAATGTAATAAAGGATGAATGCACAATATTGAGAACAAAATAAAAGGTCGATATAGGATTTAAGGAATAAGTGAAATGGAATGTTCATAAATTATGTGTAGGTCTCTTTATGTTCGTATATGATCTAAGAAATCAAAACATACAACTTTTTTCAAAAACCCTAATTATTATTATTCAGTATGAATAGATATAAGAACAAAAAAAAGTATTCGATGAAGTATACACAAGTATATGTCTCTGTTTGAAATTATTTTAAAATGACTAAAAACTTAAAATTTCATGAGGGAATGTGTATTGAGTCTTGGTTTTAGAAATTCTATTTGTTTCAATTGAAGAAGACAACATTATATTGTTCCAAGAAGGTGTTTCAAAAAGTTATCAATGTATGGCAGAAACATGTCTTGTCTTCTATAGAGTTTATTTTCATCAAGATTTTATGGTATTTGAATACAGTATCATTTTTAATAAAAATTAATTTTATATGATGAATGAATTATAAGAAAATGAAGACAAGATTTCAGGGGATGATGGCTAGAAAATATAGTAGAGACCAAAACAATAAGTTGCTCAGGCGAAATAAATTTGAGAGTCAAATTCATATTGGGAGAATGATTCAACTATGGACATGCATGAAGATAGTCATGTCCATGGATTTAAACAATGAACTAAAGAAATTTATTTCAATATGTTGTATTTTATCACATTCATAATGTTGGGTTATGGAAATTGGAGTCTTACACTTATATAAGGTGTATATATTAAGAGAGATTGATACAAGATTTTACATTTTGGAGCTTGAGTGAATTTGTGTTTACAATAGAAACTATACCTACATGCCTATGGTAAGGTAAATTTTCAAGGAATAGTTTTAAAGGGTCTTTGAAAATATCTACTAGTTAAAAACACATATTCAAGCCAGCCAAAAGAATAGGGATAAAGATAAAATCATTGATCTTTCAATACCAATATAAAAGATATTATTTGTATCAAAAAGGTGAAAAGAAATAAAATTGGTTTTGAAGGGTAAATAAGAAAAAGTATTTGGGTAAAATTTTTTAAAAAAAAATCTTAGGGCAGAGTCATAATAAAGAAAAAATGTAATATTTCCATCATTTTGGTATTAGATCTTGGGAAGCTCTAGAAAAATGGAATTTTGATAATTTTCTAATTAGTTCTAATAGTGATTAAGATATTTTGAAGATTGACAAGTTGTAGGTTATGGAAATGCAGCTTGTAGGAGAGAAAGAGGTGACAAGAATTAGTAAATTTCATTGTTATATCTCTTTGAGGACTGATTTGTATTTGAATGATTTAGATGAAAATTACTATAGAGGATCAGGGTAGTGAAAGACAAGAGAGGCTTGAGAGAAATATAAAGAGCTAGGAGAATCTCAAAATAAAGATTATAGTGGTTTCTCTAAGAGAAGATCCAAGAAGAGAACTTGGATAAATTATTTAAAGGCGAAGGTGTAATAGATTTGGATGAGACAAAAAACTATGAAACAAGAAGACTTGTTAGAAGTAGTAAAAAGGTGATAAAGAGACTACCAAGAGATGTGAACCAGATGAGAAAGGAGAAAGAGAGAGAAAGGATGACAAAACAAAAAGAGGAAGACTTCCAAAAGGAAATGGAAGAGTTGAAACAAAGAATAACACTAATAAGATTGATGATTGAGAGTATGACAAACCCATGGTATGGATGGGATTTGAAAAATAAAGTTAAATGGCCCATTGAATAGATAATAGATAAAAGAAGAATACAAAGGTTGAAAGTTGCCTTGAAGATGCAGTGTAAGAAAGTGGAAAAGCTTAGGAATGATGATCTTGAATAAGATCCATACTTGGTATATGATATGGATATCATCATTAAAAATGTAGATCATCATTAGCAGTAGTAACAACCCACCTAAGATGCCAAGTGGCCAAATTATTTTATATCTAACTTTTCATTTGATGTTTTATTTGTAGGAAAGAAGGTTGAGAAGGAAGGAGAAATTTTTTATCCAATGTTCATGGATCAGAGAGGTGAAGCATTTCATGGGAGTGTTCTTAGACAAGAATAAGAGATTTATCATAATGCCTCTAATAATGAAGACAAGAAGATGAAAAAAAAAGAAGATTTAATCCTCACTTAGGAGGATAAGAAAGATGAAGATTACAAAACTGAAGACAAGGAACTATAGAATGAAGACTTAATGTATAATACAAAGAAATAAATGTTTCTTTTTGATGTTTCTAAGATGCTAACTCCTGATGAAGAATATCTCCTAAGAGAGAGATGAAATTATAAACAACAAGTTGCAGATAAAGGAAGGTTGCTAGGAGAGCAACAAAATAATATTTTTGTATACAGGGATATGGAATAGGTAATGGAAGAGATGGAAGCTTTGGAGAATGATATAAAATATAAAGAGGACGATAAAAATTGTCCAAAAACAACAATTAAGGAGATATAACATTTATATAAGGTAGAGATGAAGACAAAATAAGAACAAATCATACTTGAGCAACAAGTATGGCTTCAAAAATTTGGAGAGACCCAAGGGTCTCAAATTTTTATTTCTAATATTTCATTTGATTATGTATATACAAGTTTGATTGAGAAGGAGGTGAGGTACATAGAGAAAATATATCTTCTAAGAGATCAAAATAATAAAATAAAAATTGATATCCTCATTAAATAGGATGAACATCCAAAGAAGGAGATTAAAGTTAAGAAAAGGCAAAATAACATGGCATGGATGGAAAAGAAAACAAGCAAGAAAAGATACATATATGAAAGTGAAGAACATGTCCACATATACAAGCGGATAATTGAATGAAGACGAATAAAGACCACATATAGTAATAAAGGGATATACATCAATCAAGCTCATGAGTAGGAGCTCATAAAATATTTCAAGCCCAACAATATTATGCAGGAGCATCAGGGAGACATTTTATATTATTTATAAATAAGACAAATATTTTGGAAATATATATCTAAAATCATATAAATTTTACTATGAGTCCAATGGAGTATAGTAGATGTGAATTTTCATTTTCTAATGTAAAAGTGAAAACCTTATCCCAAAGTGAATCTAGAAGGAATCCTTCTATGTAAGATGTAAAGAAGTCATATAGTTAAAGAAATATTGGTCTTATCTAAGATGAATTTAAAATTGTAAAATAGGATAGATTTTATAGGATGTATTAAAGATATTAATAAGGAAAATATACATGAATATAGATGAAGGAAAGAAATACTTTATACGTAGGAGGATGAATAATTGAGTAGATAGAGTTGTGCAAAAGACAAGGAGGTATATAGTATGTTTGTAGAAATATATTGATGTTTGATCAATATAGAAGGTATTTTATTAGTGATAAAGGATAAATTGTCTTCCTATTATGCATAACCATATGCCTTTTACATGTCTATGAGGATATTTTTGTATTGAAGCACTCAAGATCTGCTTATGTAAGGAATTATAGATATCTGGATTGTGAAGAGTTTGAGATAAAGAACAAGAATGAATATGGTTATAATTTAATGGATGACAAATACTTATCAAAATGGATTTGTTGTATTGATTCTTTATATTCAACTTAAAGATTGCATGGTCAAATCGATGTGAAGTATTAATTGATCTCCAATTTGATATATGTGGGTAGTATTATTTATTGTTAGTGATTTCAAATTATTTTCACCAATATTAATTATAAGTAAATTGTTGAAATATCACCAAGGTATTCCATTCAAAATGACTCAATGGATAAACATAATATAGGTTACATAGTTTAAATTGAAAATTTGTAAATGCATATATGAATAGTTGTCTCTTGATCAGGCAGTTGAAATGTAATAAAGGATAAATGCATAGTACTGAGAACAAAAGAAAAGGCCGATATAAAATTTGAGGAGTAAGTGAAATGGAATGTTACTAAATTACTTATAGGTCTCTTTATGCTAATAGATGATATAACATGCAAAATAAAGTAAATTATGTGAAGATCTTGATTATCATTATTCAGCGTGAATAGATGTAAGGATAACAAAAGCATTCGAGGAAGTATATTGAAGTATTTATTTCTATTCTAAATTATTTTCAATTGACCAATAGCTAAAAATTTCAAGAGTGATTGTGTAGTGAGTCTTAGTTGGAGAAATTTTATTTATTTCAATTGAAGAAGAGAACATTATATTTTTCTAAGAAGGTGTTTCACAAAGCTGTCAATGTATCGTAGAAACATGTCTTGTCTTCTATAGAATTGATTTTCATCAAGATTTTATGGTATTTAAATACAATATAATTTTTAATAAAAATTAATTATGTGTAATGAATCCATTATAAGCAAAGGAAGATAATATTTCAAGAGATGATAGTTGGAAAATAGAGTACAACCAGAATAATAAGTTACTCAGGCTAATCAAATTTGAGAGTCAAATTCATATTGGGAGAATGATTCAACTATGGACATGCATGGAGATAGTCTTGTACATGTATTGTACCAATTACATGAACATATTTCCTCAAAGATGTTTTATTTTTTCACATTCATGAAGTTGGGTTATAGAATTTGAAGCCTTACACTTATATAAGGTGTATACATTAAGAGAGATAGATACAAGATTTTACATTTCAGATCTTGAGTAAATTTGTTTTTACAAGGAAAGCTATACCTACATGCCTATGGTAAGGTAAATTATCAAAGAATACTTTTAAACATTCTTTTAAAATATCTATTGGTTAAGAATGCATATATTCAAGCTAGTCAAAAGAATAGGGATCGAGATAAAATTATTTGTCTTTTAAGACCAATATAGAAGATACTATTTGTCTCAAAAAGGTGAAAAGAAATAAAATTGGTTTTGAAGGGTAAATAAGAAAAAAAAAATTATGTAAAAACATTTGAAAAATCCCAGGGCTGAGTCATAATAATGAAAAAATTAAGATTGCCATCAAGATGTGACATGGTATGTTTCTAGGTGTAGGATATGGCAGGTGGATAAAGGACATGCACAAAATAGTAGACTATACATGTCACTACTAGTTCCAAAAAGACCTTGGATAAATTTGAGTATGAATTTTGTGTTATGATTAACAAACACACAAAGACGTAATTATTAAATTTTTATTGTTGTAGATAGAGTTTCTATTAAATTTCATTTAATTGAATATAAGAATACTATTGATGTCAATAGAGTTGATTTTTTTTTAAAGGACATTGTCAAATTGCATGGTGTTCTAAAAACTATTACTTCAAATAAGGAACAAAATTTATAAGTCATTTTTATAGGACTTTGTGGAACAATATTGGTACAAATATACAATTCATTAGTGAATATCACCCACAAATAGATGGAAAAATAAAAGTTGTGAATAGGAGCTTGGGAAATTTGT
>JARHVA010002166.1:645000-652500 GCA_037957365.1 Torreya grandis | reverse complement strand
GTTATGTAAAATGAAACATAAACATAAATTTATTTTGTTCTTGTGATCACCTTGACCCAATCTCTAATAAAATCACATAGTTTTAAATGCTAAGATGTTGATCACCTACAAAATAATTTATTATCCTCACCCTACATTGGTAAAATTACTTGAAACATAAGGAAAATTGATTTCTTTTTTGTAAACTTTATTTCGGAATAGATCAGTTTTTGAGCATTGTCTACTTGTCAAGCCCTAAATAATATGTTAAAATATTGAAAGTAACAAATTACATAATAAGAAATAGTTCCAGTGTCATATTAAAAACTAGTGATGTATAGTGTGCAACCTTTCTACTTTTGATGATAGCTTCACCATAAACATATATGCCACAAAATTATTTTTTTAATGATTAATTAATCTTTCTTAAATGTATATAACTTCTAGATAAATGTTAAATACACTTATTGATAATTTAAATATAATACATATGTATTTATAGATAGAATGAATTCAAATCAATATATTATCTATAACCAAACCAACATCAAATAATTAAATAAATTAAATAATAACCATAATTATGTTCAAAATTTTAATTTAAACTAAAATTGTTTACATAAAATAGGTACTAACCATTGAACAACGAAGAGATCAAAAAAAAAAAAATTATGTATGTTTTTTCTTTATGCTTTTCCTTTCTAAATTTGATTTCAAATATCTGTATACTAAACATTTACATAATTACACAAACAAATTAAGAAGATTTACAAACTAAAGAAAAGTTAAATACACAATAGAATCAATTTAATAGTTAAAATTTACATTTCTTTTTGGGTAAAATCAATTTTAGTTTCCAACATCATATTCCCACTTTATTCTAGAGATTTTAACCATGACAAATATAATTATTTTCCCGTAGCAGGGCTTGGGATTTTGTTTTTCAATTTTTAATTTTAAAATGTGATTTTTTGATGTAAGTGGAAACAAACTTCAAGATCCAATTTCAATATAATTGGATTCCAATATTATTAATATCAAAATTTAAATTATATAATATCAGATCTCAACTTTTGTAATATTAGTATGTAGTTTCATAATAATCATATTCCAATAATGCAATTTCTAATTTATTCATTTTTTATAGGTTTTTATTCTTATTAAAATAAAGATATTATGGCCATAAAGATGTAAATAAATTTAGTCTTTCCCTACCCAGTTTGTGTCCATGTCACTTCCTAACTAGTTAATATAACTCTATGTGGAATAAAAGTGTGATATATGAGATAAGTGTTCGTAGTTGAATGTTCAGCAATAGGTAAATAATACACAACTTTGTACTACCGAATATTTCTCAACAATCCATACTTATAATGCAATGTCTACATATAATTTGCAAGAGGTCTCCGTGAGACCTCAAACATTCTAGGAAAGAAAATTTGTTGGGAGGAATTATCCATGAACAATTCTCCCTTCTAGTATTATTTTTATTTTTTTGAGCCAAAAACCTCAAGATGTTTTCCAAATAATGTTTAATGGTTTTTAAAAATAAAATATCCAAGCAAAACATAGTGATTTTTAGCCCATTTGCTTCTCAAGGAGAGTCTTTGCTACCACGATGTGGAATGCACAACCTTTGCATGGCAGGGTAATTTGGAGTCGGTGTATCAACTTGAAAAAAATATTAGTAAATTATTACCTTAAACCTGAATTTAAGAGGGTAGGGGGTTATTATGAGATTGAGGAGGATTAATGGCTTAGTGGGGTAACTTAATCCATCATTATCATTATCATTCCTAGTGGATTTCTTTGTTATCCACCATAGTCTAACCATCATTATTTTTATCCACCATTTGTTTTTAAAAGGATGCCTAATGGATGGATGGATTTGAGTAGATTATAAGTGGATAATCACAAATTATTTGGTTTAGGTTTTTCTTTTTAAAGCAGATATTCAATACATTATATTAGGTGACATTTTTTTAGAATCATTTCATCCCTACTTGAATAACAATGTAATATTTATGTCTTTTGTCAGATCAACCTCAACAAAAACATAGTTATTAGGGAATGTTAAATAAAATTTATGAAATTATTGATAAAGAAAATATACAATGGGTTTTACAATCATGTTAAGGAATGCCCATTAATTAAGAAGAAAAAAGACGTAGAAGGTCTACCCAAATTGGTACCTTAAGGGGGTATTTTAAGACACATTGAAGTTATATGTCCAAGGGGACACAATAAAGAGATTAGTCCTTAAGAAATAACAAACATACCTAGAAATGAAAGTTTAAACATGATAACTCTCTTTAAAGGGAAAAAAAAAAACTCTTATTAAAGTTATAAATACAATAACTTGAAACCCCAAGGGTTTATAGTGGTACTAAATCTGGGCATTGTGAGAGTCACTAAATGGATTATATCCTACATAGTAAGAACTAAAATAATTATTTTCTTCCATTTTTACACATTATCAACATGTATTTGTAAATAAACATCAATCTCAAGAGTATTACAAAAAATTTATAGCTCATCGCAGACTTTTAAGATGAGCTTTCATGTTCTTTTTGGCACCATCCTTCCTAACATGAAAAAATAATAGTGTTGATAAATTGATTGAAAACAATTTAAATAAAATAAAATTTTATAAATAAAAAATATAAAAATATAATAAAAATACTTTCATTCTTAAAAATCTAAATAAAAATAATAGAAAAATAAAGCAAGAGAAACTAATTAAAATCCAAATAAATGTTCAAACCCTAACTAATCAAAATATCTAAATTTCTTATAATATTCTTTTCTTTTTCTCATCTTTTCTAAAATTTTATACTACTTCCACCATTTATTGATTGAATTTTATTCCTTTCATTCCTCCATATGTTGAACTCATGCTTCTAATATAAGTATTTGGTGTGTTCTTACTTTTTTTTGGGGCCATATTTGGTAAATTAATAAATATTATACTGTAAACTCTAACAAATTATTTGACTTCTTAGCTACAAATTATTAATGAAACTGAAAACTATCAAGATAATAAAATTATCAATAGGCAAAGATTTTAAAATAATAACTTATATTTTCTCAATGAATGTACATTTTTTTATGAATTTTGTAATTAAATAGATCTTGAGAGCTAACACAAAAATGGATAATCATCTGTGTCATCAACCTAAATACCTTAGAAAAGAAAAGAAAATCATTTTTTTTAATGTGTGTAGAATTATGCCTAGTTTTTGACCATTTAATTTTTTTTTCATTTAGATCAATAAAATATAAATTACATAAACATGTACAGGCATGTATGTTTGTGGCATGTAGTGGTATAAAAAAGGTATAGTTTGAAATTGGCATACTTTAAAACTTTAAATTAGTCCAAAAATTATACGAAACATATTTTTGAAAAGAGGAGAGCATGATCGTTGCAATGGTTTTAATTTTTTGAACTTTCAGATTGAAATTATTAGTGTACTTGGAAATCAAAGTTGAATTTTGTTTTTTTCTTATTATAACTCTGAAAATTTGGTTGTACATTGATACTCCAAGCCTTTTTTCAGCCAAAAGGTGTGGGAGTTGAATTCAAATTCAAATAGAATAATCACATTAATGTATAATGTGATTAAATTAATACATACTATATTCACATTATTATAAAAATAATAATATAGCTACATTATTATTGTTTTTCACATTAAAGCAAGGAACGTGTAGATGGAGTCACTGTTGGTTAATAGGTAATGCGATGGAATTATAAATAATGTAATCAAATTATAAATATAATAAATTAGGGCAAATCTACATCTAATAGAGTTGATCTCATAGCTATGTGCCTTACGATATAGAAAATATTTTTTCAAAATCTAATCTTATCATTTTTTAGGCATTTACAAGGTCTAAGTATTAAACCTAGGGAGTTGAGTACATAAATTTTTCAATTAATATCCAGTTCTCATAAATGTATAGTCATTTATTAGGTTTTTATGCCTTTTAGATTGATTCTTGGCATTTATAAGAGTTTTAGTTCTGTCAAAATTGATGTTTTAAAACTACTCACTTTAAACTTGCTCCAAAGTAGTGTGATTGGGCTAGTGGAGGTCATATTCATGACCATCACACATTAAACAGCCACTTTATGTTATTTTAACTTGTTCATCATCTTTCCCTCAGCCTTGATCCATTCCTACTCATTTCTCATTACCTCTAATGACTCCCTTATCTTTCCTCATTATCCCTAATCTCTCCCTCATTGACCCTCAATATCCCTAATAATCTCTAATCACTCCTTTATCATCCATAATCAATCCTCCATTAAGACTCAATATTCTTTGTCATCCCTAATAACTCCTTCCCCATCCATCATATCCCTAATCACTATATAAGTGTACAAAGTTGGTGAATAAAAAGTGGCCTACTCGTGGACATGATTTTTTCTAATTTCAAAAATATGAAATTCTATAGATAATTTGAGATATCTACACTCCAAAGTTGAAGATGGTGTAATAACATAAAATATAAAATTTTGAGTCTAGATTTCAAAACAATATTTTAAAAACAAAAAATCATTAAGTATAACTAGGTCAAAAATATAAAATTTGAAGAGGAATTTTTATATTTTTTAAAAAACATAGTAGATAGATGGTCATGTTCTGCACCATTTTTTGCGCAGTCTATAATATTATTTGAAACCTATTGGACAAGTTTTAGATAAGATATTCGTGTATGTCACCTATATTATTTTATATTATTTAAATGATTTTTTTTTATGATTTTTTCAAGTAAATAGATATTAAAAATTGACAAAAAAATGGATAGCCACATGTGTAGCATGGCTAACTACCTTAATACAAAATGAAGATCAATTTTTTAGTGTGTGTAAAATTAGGCATAATTGGTTACCATATTACTTATTTTTCACTTGCATCAATAAATGTCAAATTACATGAACATGTATAGGCATATATGTTTGTGGCATTGTAGTGGCCTAAAAAAGGTATAGTTAAAAATTAACATAGTTTGAAACCTTAAATTATTCCAAAATTTATAAAAAAACATATTTTTGGAAAGAGGAGAGTGTGCTCATCATAATGGGATTAAGTTTTTGAATTTTTATGTTGATATTAAAAGCGTATTTTAGAAATCAAATTTGGATTTTTTTATTTTTTTATCATATCTTTCAAAACACATCTACACATTGATAGTCCATGCCTTTGGCTTGATAATCCAAGCCATTCCAGAGTCAAAAGAAATGAGAATTGAATTCAAATTCAAATACCATGATTACATTAATAACATGATCACACTATTAACTATGTTAGAAATATGATTACATTACTTAATAACATGATCACATTAATAACATGATCACATTATATATTCTCAACACTCTAAAGCCTGAATAGGATCCATTAGGCCTAGTACTCTTAAGATCAAATATTGGTTGATTAAGATTTTTATTTGGGACCAATGTTCTTGTCAAGAATTGATAGCATTAAATAATAATTGGAGAAGTATTAACCTATGAATCAATTTATTGTTCTTTTGATCCCAATATGGTGTTTAATCAGGCCAATAGATCTCAAATTGACATTAGATGGACATATTTCCTTGGATGGAGCTTGGTTGGCCCCAATTACGTATCAAACTAAACAAAATACTTGGTATTTTATAATATGGTGTGCAAATAGAGACCCAATTGACATCATATGGGAAAAATTCCTTTATCTGGGCTTAAATAGCCCAATTGTGTATTAGATTAAACTAAATATTCAATTAGTTTAATATGGTGTGGTATCAAAGCCCTAATTGACATCATATTGAAGGAATTCCTTACATTGGGACCAATGCTCTTAATTACAGATTATACTAAAGAAAATAATCGATTGGTTAAATATGATGTGGAATGAGGGAAAATATCTACAATGGACATTAGATAGACACAATCAAATTAATTGACATGCACAATCTTAATTTGTGTAATAGAGATATGTCAAAGTGCAATGTCTAGTGGGACTAATAATCTGAGGATAGTGCTTCTTAAGAGGACTATGATGAGTTTTACAAATGATTTACACATTTATTTGCTTGATTAGATACTATTAAATTATGTTATTTTTTTGCTGAAAAATATTTATAATTTAGAAGTTATGTTTGAATAAGAGTAATATGAAAATATAATTACACTTATGTTATATTTATTTTTATTGGATGAAATATTTGCATGGTAATTGCATGTGAAAATGCAATTATATTATTAGATAATAGATTAAGAATCATATGATTAGATATATGATAATAAATATGATAGATATATAATTCAAGTATATAGTAGATGAATTATATACAATATGAATAGAAATTTCTAAATAAATAATACAGGTATATTTTTCCCATGGTGAGGGTTTTGTTTATTATATCTAGTGGTATAACCTTTCCCATTTACATATTTTAAACTTGGCAAAAATTAAGTAATCTAATTGTAAATGAAACCCTTTATGAGAGGTGTTCCTAATGTATATTATGATTCCTTTAGATTGATAATGAAGCTATGTATATATTACATTTGTATGGAAGTTTTTGTAGTAATAAGAACAAGTGAAGAAAACTATGTAGTAGGTATTGGTGTTCTATGGCATGAGTTTATTTATCTAGTAATTATTATAACTAAGCCTAGACTTTAGGAGATAGGATACCAACCAAATATTTTGAACACAATTCTTAAAATATAATAAAAGACATAAAAGTGAAAAAAAAACATCAAATTAGGACTTGAAGGCAAATTTTTGTTGATTGGTTATTCATTTCAGAGTAATTGTGAACTATGATATTAAGGGTTGTTATAAAATATATTTAATAAAAATTAATTATAATAATTATAGAATTCAATTTAGATATACATTATACCTAAATGGTATAAGCTATAGTTGTTCTTCTTTTTATTTATGTGTTAAACAATGTTGTGGAGATTCATTCATACATTTGACAGACTAAATGTATGTATTTTGACTATTTATGTACTTAGCATGTATGCATTTTCTAGTAGGAGATAGTTTTTATAAATATATGGTTATATTTATGATAACCCAATCTTGCGTTGCTAATTTTGTGTAAGTAGTGAGACAGACTTCACTAGTTTGATAGCACAACAATGTCATATGAAGGTAATACGATCAAGAGGTGTGTTTGAAATTAACTGATCCTAGAGATCATTAACTACTAAAAACTTTGGCCAAAGTAATATTAGTTACGCATTGTCATTTCATTTATATGGTTTACATGTTTGTGTTATATCATGTTAAAACAAAAAAATTATAGTAGTATGTATATTTTTTTAGAAATCATATAGCATACAGGTAATAGCTTATCTCTCTAGATTCCCACACCATTAATATAGACTCAACCATGAAGGGAGGGACATTCCATGATGGGATATTGTGCGGAGGATCATTAGTTTGTGGTTGGTGTGAAAAAGTGCTCATATGATGCTCTCCCTCTCCACAATAGTACCTCTTTGAATATGAA
>JARHVA010002166.1:610000-640000 GCA_037957365.1 Torreya grandis | reverse complement strand
ACCCACTCATTGTCTCTCACCATACCTCATCATCCCTAATCACTCCCTCATTATCTATCATCATACCTAATCATCACTTAATCATTACTAATCACTCCCTCCTCATCCCTCCTCATCCCTAATCACTCCCTTATTAACCTTCACCATTCCTCATCATTTATAATCATTCCCTCATCATCCCTAATCACTCTGTCATTAATCCTAACCATCCATCATCATTCCTAATCACTTTTTCATCATACCTCATCATCTGTAATAACTCATCCCTCATCACCTCTAATCACTCTCTCATTAATCCTCACCATCCCTCATTATTAATAATCACTTCCTCATCCTCCCTAATCACTCCTTCATTGACCCTCACCATCCCTCATCATCCTTATTAATTCCATCATCATCTCTACTTAATTCCTCCTCATCCCTCCTAATCCTTAATCACTCCATACAATATCTTGATGGTGGTATTTTGTTAGGGTTTAATAGTGTTAGGAGATACAAGTGGAGAGTTGAGTGATAAAATATAATATAAGACATAGTGATCAAAATGATGTGTATGCAAATTTGAAACATAAATATTTAACACCTATATAAAAATATGGTCCTATTAGAAATGATACAAATCATAATTAAAAATCTTATAGGAAAAGAGAATCATGTAAAACCACTATATCACCAAAAATGGGTAGTAAATACATGAGGATCACCAAGCTATGTAATTTCTTGAAACCAATCAATTAATTTCCATATGAGGACATTTTATGATCTAAATAATTACATTAAAGTCCTTCTATTTGTATGTATATTGATTGAGTCATCATACTAAAGAGTGGAATATAATTTTCAAATGATTATAATAATAATTATAAAATTGGAAAGTGGTGCTTAATTCATAAATTCAATATTCAATCCAATGAAGAGTGTCACACTATGAGCTCTCTACTTGCACATATTGAGAAGTGGGTACACGTTATCTATCACTATAAAAAGGTAATTTGATAATATATTATGAACCCAATAATATGGTAGCTCCTAAAAATATCTCTACTTCTCCTAAAATTAAATTATATGAATTAAAAATATTGATTTGTTGACAAATGTATATTAGTGGTGAAGCAATACACTTCATCATTTCCAATGGAATCCAAAAGAATTTAATTTCTTCTAAATCATATATTTAAAAAAATAAATTGAAATTTATACATCATCCATAACGATACACTAGTGTATGGTCTAGTCTAGGCCTTGAGAAATGGATCACCTAGTAATGTCACTTGGTGTAAAAAATAAAACAAAATTAAGATGCAATCCTTTGTGATATCTTACCATTATATTTGTGTGATGGTTTACATGTGGTCAACCATATATTTACCATTAACATGTATTCTATAAATTAAATACTTGAAATGTTGTGATAGATTATCATGATCTGAACTACCATATATCGTAGTTAATTTATAAGATTTTAGTCATTAATGCCAAGAATTGTAAGAAACTTGTTAGTTATAGTAATAATTATACTCTTTATGGTAATAATTAAGTTTAATAACATACTTATGTCACCATATCATAGTGTGATTTATCCAACAATAACAAAGACAAAATAATTAAACCATAAACTAGATAAATACAAGGATATCTTTTAGTCACCTAAATAAATTCCTATATAATTTACACTAAACAATACAATTGACTTGATCCCTTAACTACCTCTACCTCAAACCTCTTTATAAAACATATAATTTCTAGAGAATGAATAAATCAAGTTGTAGATCCATGAAATCATGGATCATGGACACATCATGCCCAAATCATTACCTTGTAGAAGCCCAACTATGGTAGTACCAAAGTTGTGAATCAATTAAAAAAATATTAATACGATTAAAGTGAATAAGTATTATCCTCATTTAAATATTTAGGCATTTTTCTTCCATGTCTATGGTGTATAAGTCTTTTCCAAAATAGATCTTTAGTTTGGGTGTCATCATATTCATGTTAAACATTGAGACATTTTGAATATAGCCCTAAAAACAAAGGAATGATTGATTGAATAGTTATTTATTCCTTCTACATTAACTCATGTAACAAATTCATTCATTTCAACATGTTGAATGACATCCCTAGGCCCTTTAACTATGTCATTTTCTAAATCTAACTTGATGACATCTTAATCTTTATAAAACATGGCATGAACAACAACACCATACTAAAATAGTTTTTCACATTTTTTAGAGAAATATTTTTATGATAACATGAATAAATGTTCATTTCTCATGCAACAGATAAAATATTTGGGACACAATACACACATAAGAGTGCATCCATGAACCTGACCAAGATTCAAGTCATACAAGAATGGGAAACACTAAATAACTTTGTATCTGATTGAAATATTCTCATAATTAGAAAATTATATAAGAGACTCATGTTTAATGTTTATATTTTGAACTAGACTACCAAAGGTGGAATCGAATAAAGTTTTATCTAGTCAGCTACATAGCAAAGATAATTTGATAAACTAAAATTTAGACTCTATTTTGTATTAGTACTATCTAATTCATTTAGATATAAAATTGACTATCATAGATGGGTATTGACAACATAAGTCCTAAAACAAGTTAATTTATATTTTAATAGCATAAATAATATCTAATTAAAATCAAAAATATTTATAGAGTATATACTTATACCAGATGATGAGGGAGTGATTACGGATGGTGTAGGATGGTGAGGGTTAATGATTGAGTGATGAAGGATAGTGAGGGATGGTGAGGGATGAGGGAGTGATTAGTGATGATGATGATGAATGAAAAAATATTTATTAGGGATTATGAAGGATGAGGAAGGAGTGACTAGGGATGATGACTGATGGTGATAATAAATGCAATAATTAGGGATGATAATCTTGAATGATTAGAGATGATGATAGACAATGAAGGTTAATAAGGGAGTGATTATGGATGAGGAGGGATGAGGAAAGAGTGAATAGGTATGAGGAAGAGATTAAGGATGATGACTGATGAGGAAAGAGTGATTAGGGATGATGAAGGATAGTGAGGGTTAATAGAGGAGTGATTATAGATGATAAATGAGTGATTATAGATGACTAAGGATAGTGATGGTCAATGAGGGAGTGATTAGGGATAATGAGGAATGATGACATATTGATGAGGGGTAATGAGGTATGAGTAGGAATTGATCAAAGATGAGGGAAGGATGATTAATAAGTGAAATTAACACAAAGTGGTTATTTTATGTGTGCCAATCATCAATATGACCTACACTAACCCAATCACATCACTTGGGATCAAGTTAAAAGTGAGTAGTTTTCAAAATTTAATTTTTATAAATATAGGAGTCATATAAATTCCAAAAATCAATCCAAAAGGTATAATAACCTAAAAATTGACTATATGTTTACCAAGAATGGAAATTAATTGCAAACGTTATGTACTAAAATCCCTAGGTTTATACCTAGACCCAAAAAATGACTAAGTACTGACCATATTGAATTTTTAAAATCTATTTTAAACATCATAAGGTGTGAAATGATGAGAAAAAATCTATTAGATGATTAGTGACCCTAATTTGTTATATTTACTAAAATAAATTTAAATAATAAAAATATAAATGTACACTTAGAGTAGTAAATATAAGCTTCTAGCCAAAGTTGCCTTCATGTGTAACTCCCACATGTTTTAGGGTGTTGAGAATATATAACATGATCAAATTATTAAATAATGTGACACCATTATTAACACAATCCCCCTTTTTGTATTAAAATTTAATTCATGTCCCTTTTGGCTTGAGAATGACTTGGATTCCCAAGCCAAAGGCTTCGACTATCAATGTATAGTCATGTTTTGAAAGTTATGATAAAAAAAAAAAATAAAATAAACTTTAATTTCCAAATACACAGAATTTTAACATGAAAATTTAAAAACTTAATACTATCATGATGAGCACGCTCCCCTCTTTCCGAAAATATGATTTTTATAATTTTTTGACTCATTTAAGGTTTCAAACTATGTTGATTTCTAACTATACATTTTTTAGGCCACTTGTCGCAAACATACATGCATATACATGTTCACTTAATTTTTATTTCATTCATCCAAGTGAAAAACAAGGTATATGGTCACAAACTAGGCCTACTTACACACACATTAAAAAAATGATTTTAGTTTTTTAAGGTAGTTAGACATCCCGCATGGATGGTTATCCATTTTTTGTCATTTTTTAGGAACTATTTACTTAAAAAATGCCTTTCAATTTCAACCACCCTTTTACTGCAAAAAATGTAGGTTTTTTCTTCCCACTTTCCTTTGAAACTGTCCATCTACCAATTTTTTGCCTAAGATGATGTGAACCATTTCTCAATTAACCCACTAAAATCATAGCCTTTTTTTTAAGCTTAGTATGCATATAATCCTTTTCACCATGCTCCCATGTGGGGTTGAATTCCTTGATATAATGCATTTTTTCTATCCATTCTAATTTGTCCAAATGGAAATCTTTAATTTTCCTAACATAAATTTTTTTATTTCCTCATTGTTATTAGGACATTCTTGTAAATCAATGTCCCACTTGTCCAACAATTTTATTGTTATGCTTCATCCATGTCTTTTTCTTCCAATCTAGTTTCTCCTCTATGACCATTTTGGACAAACGATGCTTATCCATGTTTCCAACATTTTATTAATAGCTTAATATCCTAATTAATATTAAATACTCCATTGGAAATTTTTGTACTTAATTTAAAAGGATCTTGTAGGGGACCATTATTTTAACTTTGACGTTGTTAATGATTAGGTGTTTTTGAATTATTTCTAATTATTTCCTCTTATAATTTGACATGTTATTATCCCAAACCTCAAAACCATAGAGGACAAATGGCATGACTAGAAAACCAAAAAGGTTTTTTTGGTTTTCTAATCCCATAATTCAACTTACCTATACCTATTTTGAAGAAGGTAATATTCCCTCCATCCACCTTGGATTCTTTTCAATATGCATATATCTTAACTGAGTCTATTATGAAAATAAATTCCTAAGTATTTATACTCTTGTACTATCTCTAGTGTGATCCCTTTAAAAATAAAATTAACCTATTAATTTATCCTTTTTAGTGAAAAAATCATGAATTTGGTCTTGCTGATATTCGCTTGCATCTTGACTTCTAGGAAAAAGGGCTCTAAGGCTTTGAAATGTTATCTCAAATCATTAGTTGTCTTTTAAATTATAATAGGACCATCCACATATAAAAGCAACAATACCACATAACTTCCTAGTTGAATACCTCCCCCATTGGTTTTGTTTAACCAATCTTTAAATTTATCAATGTATAAACCAAAAATAATGGGGGATAGAGGTCAGCCCTGTTTAACCCTAATATCACTTAAAAAACATATTATGAGAGCTTTGTAAGAAAAAAATTGAGGTTTAATTTGCATGATTCAAAAAAAATAAAGACAAAACATCATCAATCATTAATGGTTATTTTAAACATCACACCAAGGATAATAGAAAGGTTGGAACTACCAATTATTTGTTTTAAAGATTGCTAAATAATGGAGACCTGATTATTTAGACTAGGATTTAGAAAAGGTAAATGTTTTTAAATGGGAAATAATTTTTAATATATTTTCATTTTAAAAATAATATATTTATTATCTTTATACTTTTTCAATAAGATTTAATTAAATGGCCTACCAAAAAATCAAAGGGATTTAAAGAAATAGATTAAAAAACAAGTTTAATTGAAAAAAAAATATTAGAATATTAAAAATAGAAAAACAACATAAAGTATGGAAAAAATGTAAATGGGATACCAAAGTAAACTAAGTACTTATATGAATATCAAGTTATGTGTGAAATATGAAACTTTGATTGTCAAGGATTTATTCTGGCATTTATTAATATGTTGCCAAATTTACCTCAATAAAAATTGGGGCATCAAATTTGGTCTATATTTTTTCCATCATATATTTTTTATTATGTCAAATGTATATTGTGATTAGATATAGATTTTAAATGTTTTTGTGTATGTTTTGTGTTTTATATTGTGGAGTCTTATATCATTGCTTCCTTGATTTTGAGGGTATAATAAATGATTTAATCTCGTATTTATCTTCTTTACCTTGTGCACCATAAATATTCAAATGAAGAACATCAAAAGTTTTATTTGTCAAATTACCATAATGAAGTTTCAATTAGATATATTTTCTACTAGAATGAAACACAATGTAGCTATTTGTGACATGTAAAAATAATCTTAAGCAAGGAATTTTCCTCCTCTTCACTAAATTTATAATGAAACTATGTGAACATTCAAATAAACCCTCTTTTGGTACACAAATATGATGTCACAATAAAATAACCTTTTAATAAATGTAGATTGTTTATGATCCATATCTTTTATGATTAGGTTCTTTTTGGTATTCGATATTACTGATATCAAAATCTAGAATAAATGTTATTGGAATCTAGTTTCAAAATAATTGGATTAAAATATTATTGATATCAACATTTAATTTTAGTAGTATTAGAGTTCAACTTTAGTAATATCTAAAACTTGTTTCATAATAATCATATTACAATAATTTATTTTATAACATCTCCATTTTTTTAGTTTTGTACTTTTATTAAAAAATAAATCTCCAATGCATGTAGATCTAAAGCAATCTAGTATTTCCCTATCTTGTTATTTCAATGTAGAAAAATACATTATTCTACAGGAGAAATGAGTAAACACCAATAGTTGAATAATGTCTAATTTTTTATTCCCTAATAGTTGTATTTTATATTATGTATTAGGTATCCAATTTTTATCTCAAAATAACTAATCACAAAGTGGCATGTTACCATTTTAATGAGTAGTATGTAGATACACCATATTTAGGTAATGGAAAATATTTTTAACATGCATTTCAAATTTATTATTTAAAATTAATTCAAATTGTAACTTTCCTCCCATTTCAACATGTCAAATGAAAAAAAATTAATTTTTTTCTAATTTAAAATGAAATAATTATTATATTTATATGTGGCACTCACGTAGAAGTGTGAAACCCCGAGATTGGGGGTTGTCACTATTGACATTACTACTATCACTTTTTTTCTAGGACAAGCTTATCCAACATTCACAAACTCTTTGATTTTATTTACGAAACTAATAATAATTTTTTCACTGTAGGATATAGATTTTATGATTTATGGAGAGTATGGACCCTACATAGTTTGTGAGTGTTGGTAAATCTCAAGATCTCCACTATAACTTTGTACATAAATTTTATTAATTAAATTATCCTATTTATACTTAAAATGAACTTAAGGAACTAAATTTTTATCTTACAAAAAGGGTTATAGACAATTGAAAATTTCAAACTTTGCTATATTGAATATATGTAATTTCAAACAACTCTAACTTATAGTTGTCATTTTTTTTAATAAAATAAAAAGTAGTTTTACTTTAAAAAAATATGATTGTTATATTGTATTAAAACTAACTATCTCATTCATTATTTTTTCTGTTTCTTTTTCTTTTTTTGATGTGAACCTAAAACTATATATATATATATATATATATATATATATATATATATATATATATATATATATATATATATATATATATATATATATATATATATATATATATATATATATATTAATTACATAATTTCAAATAACTCTAATTTTTAATTTTATTTTTTAGTAAATTAATAATTAGTTTTAGTTTCACATCATTAAAGCAAAAAAATCAATTGGTGAGTTATTTAATGTTGAGACAATCTTGTAATTATATTTTTAAAATATTATTAATGATTATTTGTATATTAAATAAAGTAGTAATATGGAAGAGTCATTAAGAATTTTGAGAGTATCAAAGATCATGCATTAAAATATTATGTGTAAAAATAGATGTCATTCAAATTTTTTAAAAATATTTAATTGAAATAAATTTCACAAATTCTAAGTTACATAATTAAGATTAACACTTTCAATTAAATAATTAAAAATGAATTATGCAATAATTATGTATGTAGAAATAATCAACCACTAGTTATACTAGTATACATTATTTTGGAAAACAAATTATTTATGGGCAAGTTAGAATAATATTAATATAAAAATTAGGGAATTAAAATGTATTTTCAATTAAAAATGGTAAAAAGTGACAAAAAAACATAATAATGTTTAATAAGATAAATAACTTACAATTAATCTTTGATAAATTATACAATGATTGTGTATGTAGAAATAAGTAGCAACTGATTCCCTTTTATAAATTATTATAAAAAATATGTTTCATTTGATTTCCATTTAAAATCATTTATTATAATAATTTAAAAAAACTATTTATATTTTTAAAATATAAATGAATGCAAGCTTATGTTATGTAGAAAAATATGACCAGTAATTTAACTAGTACACATCTTCACCCATCTAGATTAGGGTTAAAAGTAGATCCAAACTAATCACATTTTTAATTGGCTTTGATAGATGATGATCATCTAAAATCTTACCCTGCATCATTTTGATGCTCACCACTCACCTATTATTGAGAAGAGGAATGTATTATCATTTTTATTGGACCATTTAGAATTTAAACTAAAAACCAACCATTGTTATGATAGGTTGTTTTACCACTTAACTACCATCCTTATACAATAATTAGTGTTTATTACATTATAAAAATTCTTTATTTCATGCTACTTTACTCAATGTTCTTATTCTAATTTTGACATCATCTCATCTCTTTTAACCATCTAGAACTCCAACCATTGAATTAAACAAATGAATTAAGGGAAATTATATTAGTATGTTGGGAATATATTAACACTTAACTATTGACTATTTTAAATTCTAACGATTGATTGTTATTAAAATTTATAATTGTATAAATAATAATATTCCTTAATTTGAGAAGGAATTGGTACTCCATCTACTCTTAATTTTTCACAAGAGAAAGAGAAACGTCTTAATAAGATGGTAAAAATTAAATTCAAACATATAATAAGTATTTTTTATTAAAAAAAGTTACTTAAATATATCAATGAAAATAGTGACAACAATGTAAAATGAAATTTTAATAAAAAAATTGATAATAAATTCTTAAAACAAGGGAATTTTGTTATAATATAATGGTCACATATATTTGAAATTTAATTTAGAAAATGATTCGTTGAGAATTTTTGTTCCCACCGTAAGTGCCATATACAAACCATAAAGAGAGGTTTTGATTAATATGAACTTTGAAGTGGAAAAGGGATAGATCTCACATGTCATACTTCAAACGAAAATAGTTTCAAACTTTAATTGCGTCTATATATAATATTAAATTTAAAAGTAGTTTTAAGGTCATTGTTGATTTGAAAACTAATTTAGTGACATGAAATATTATTTAGAATTTTTTTACATTTATTTTAATTAAATTGAATGTTTAAGTTAAACTCATCATATAAATTTATATACATAACTATATTAAGGGAGAGATACCAATAGTGGTTCACCCTAGTTTCATACCTACATGGAACCTAAACATTGCCATGTCAACACTTAAAAATTATGCTAATGGATAACTTGAAGATTAATCTTCTTAATTATAATTTTTTTAAAGATGTGATGTGCTAGTATGGTGCCAACATAATTATTATCATGCATGGTATAATTAAAGTGATTTTTTTAATATTCATTTTGATAGCTGATACTTAAATTCCATAATAAAATACTAGTGGGAACTAAGATTAGAAAATACTAACTTTAGCTAATAGCACTCAATCTACATTATGCATTTACCTTATTTGAGGTGGAAAATCATTAACATCACAACAACCTACATTTAACACCTTGTTGTGGGAATTAAATGAGACCATTCCTGCATTGAATCACTCATATATAGTTTATATTTTTATGAATTAATTCATATTTGTGTTACTATTGAAGGGGAGGAGAAGATATAACACATTTGAATATTAACCATTAGAGGATTCCAGAAGGAAATATAGACAACCATTTTTGTTATGTATGCATTTCGACCATTTTTATATATGCCTTGGCATTTGAAATCAAACTTTTTCTCAAAAACATTGAGGAAGACTCCTTATCATATTTTCATTTCCTTTCAATATTCCTAACCCACGACACCCACTTCTTTTATTATAATAATTTCCTCTATTTATTTTTGTGGGTTAATGTTTTCTTTTTCATTGATTTTTCTTATTTGGATTTTATAATACCAATGGACAAGGGTTTCACTCATCAGTTCTTGATTCCATGTTTTAAATCTTAATTTTTATCCACCCATTTTATTATAAAACTTCACTTTCAAGTGCCCATCTAGAGTTTATATTCATTGTGTTCATTGGATGGGTGATAAATGCCTATCACATAGCTAAAAGATTAAAAATCATGGAAAATTTATCACGAAAAGAAATATATTGTTCTTTTTCATGGAAAATTTAGAATTTATAATGAAAACCAACCATTAATATTTTAGGATGTTCTATCACATAATGAGCATATTTATACATTTATGAGTGTTGACTATACTTTTAATATTTTTGATGTCACTTTCTAATGGGTATCCTAAGGGAATTGAGGGAAACCTACCTAGAATTCAATACTGATTGTTCTATTATAGAGTGGGAATCCATTATAAATATTTAGGTGATGTGATGTTTTCCCTCGACTCAAAATGTAATTTAAGTGAACATTTGAATCCACTACCAAAATTACCTCTATAAGTTGCCAAGATCAACTGATCTATACCTTGATACCTAAGCCACATTTCTTTTATTCAATATATATAAATGATATAAAATTATTTTCCATAAATTATCTTAAATTTAAATCAAATCAATTATATTAATATGTTTGGAAGGTTTAGCACATGATTATTAACACTTTTAAATATCTACAGATTATTTGGTATAATATATTGTTCTAAAAAAAAGAATTCTTTAATTTGAAAAAGATCCTAAAAAATTATAGTATTCATTCATTTAATTTTAAAAAGGAGTATCATATTGATAAGATGCTTAAAACCATGTACAAACATATAAAATTACCTTTTATTAATAGCTCTTACACAAATATATCACTAAATAGAGTTAAAAATTATAATAATGTAAAATAAAATGTCATTAAAAATGTTAATGAAAAAAAAGTGATGATAAATTCCTAAAACAAGATAAATTTTTTTATAATCTTATTACCATATATATTTTAAATTGTATTTAACAAATGATCCATCAAGAATTTTTTATGCCCACCTTAAGTGTCATTAAAAAAAATTATAAAAACGTTTTATTATTTAACAAAACTCATAAATTAATTGTCATTACTTAAACCCATAAATTAATTATCATTAATATGAACTTTAAAAGGAAACGATGATAAATTTTCACATCTCATAATTAAAATAATAATAGTTTCAAATTTTAATTGAGTTTATATAAAATTTTAATTTTATAAATAATTGTAAGGCCACTGTTAAGTCAAAAATTAATTTAGTGTATAAATATTTAATTACATAAAATTACATAAAGATTTTTTTTTTAGTTACTCTATATAGAGTGTTCAAGTTAAATTTATTATATAATTTTGGGTACATATATAGATATTCTATTACAATTAAATCACTAAAAAAAAAAATAGTGACGTATAATATGTGTCATTATTCTTTCCTCCTAATAATATCTATGCCATTTCATCTCTCTTGAATGGATGTAAATTCTCATTAAATTATCTATGATAATATCTATTGATGTTGATTTATAGATTACTTGAATTCAAATTCAGAGCATATCTTCAATAAAACCAACATCAAATGGTCAAAAAATAAATTAGGTGGGATAAAGGAAATTTATGCACATTAAATGAGAGGGCACACATAAAAGGCCTAAGAACATTGATAATACTCCTAACAAACCTAGAAGTATCAATCACACTATTAACATAAGGAATGGAGAGGGTAGAGATAGTTGGATAGATTAAAAGGACAAATAAGGATTATTAGAAATTAAAAAATATATTAATAATATACAATTTAAATGAATCATTGAGAAATACACAAACATCTTAAAATCATATCATTTAACACCTAATAATTCTCAAATGTCATTTTTATGTGTCAACAATAATAATACTTCAACACTTTAGACATAAAATTTTTAGTGAAAATTTTATAAATAAAATAGATACAAACCATTAAATAATAAAAGAGATGAAATGACTCTGAATTAAAATGAATTTGGTTCCCTTGTTATGAATGATTATTTTTTATAGTTCTATTTTTAAAATTAATTTTACTTTTTGCAATATAACTTTCTATATTTAATTATTTTGTACAATAAAACTGTTATCAACTATTTTAATAATAAATTTCATTTCAAATATATATATATATATATATATATATATATATATATATATATATATATATATATATATATATATATATATATATATATATATATATATAATTACTTTAATTTTTTTAATTATACAAATAAAAAATTACAAATTAAAAAAAATGAAATATACTAATTAAAAAATAAATTAAAATTAAAAAATTCAATTTAATAATTCAAATTTACCAATGTTTTAGGTATAAATTAATTCCTTCCTACCTCCAAAATTCTAAATAATCTGAATAATTGTAGTTTTGGACATGGTATTGCAGCTGTATTCAAATTGATAGGTAATACTTAAATTCCATAAAAAATATTAGTGGGAACCAAAATTAGAACATTTAAACTAAAAATAATATCTCTTAGTCCACATTATGCATGCACCTTGTTTGAGGTGGAAAATTAGTAACACCTCAACAACCTACATTGAACACTTTGTTGTGGGAATTGAGCAAGTCCATTCTTGCACTAAATCACTCCTATCTAATTTATATTTTTACATGTTAATTTACATTTGTGTTACTATTGAAGGGGAGGAGAATATATCGCACATTTGAATATTAATGATCAGAGGATTCAAGAAGGAAATATAGACTACCCTTCTTGTTAAGGATGCATTTTGACCATTTTCATATATGCCTTGGCCTTTGAAATCAATATTATTCTCAAAAACATTGAGGAATACTCCCATTAAATATTCCCATTGACTTTACACTTAGACTTTTGTTGGTTACTTTAATGAGTTTTTTTCTCACATAAAGAGCATATGTATTACATTTTTGTTTTGTTTTGAGATTGTTCAAATTGAATACTAGGACTATGTGAGGATGAACTATGAGTTTGTTCCCTATATATCTAGGATTGTATTAAGGTTAGGACTTCCATCAATTATTATATATCAAAAGTGTGATTAAGGGTGCCATATCCATAACAATAGGTACTCAAATAAAAGGAAATTAATAATAACAACACCCACTTTTTTTATTATAATAATTTCCTCTATTTATTTTTGTGGGTTAATGTTTTATTTTTCATTTATTTTTATTATGTGGATTTTAGAATACCAATGGACCAGGTTTTCACCCATTATTTCTCTATTTCAAGTTTTAAATCTTAATTTGTATCCACCCATTTTATTATAAAACTTAATTTTCAAGTGTCCATCTAGATGTTATATGCATTTTGTTCATTGGAATAGGTGGTAAATTTCTATCAAATAGTTAGTAGATTAAAACTCATGGAAAAATTATCACAAAAAGGAATCTATTGTTTTTTTAATGAAAATTTTTGACTTTAAAATAAAAATCAACCATTAATATGTTAGGGTGTTCTATCACTTAATGATCATATTTATACATTTATGAGTGTTGACTATATTTTTAATAGTTTTTATGTCACTCTTTTTGGGTATCTTGAGGGAATTAAGGTCAAGCTACCTAGTACTCATTATTGATTGTTCTAATATAGGGTGGGAGTCCCTTATAATTCTTGGGGTGATGTGATATGTTCCCTCACTTGAAAATTCAGTTTAAGTCAAGATTTGAATCCATTACCAAAATTACCTCTACAAACTATGAATATCAATTAAACTATCCCTCGATACCTAAGCTACACTTCTTTTATTACATATATGTGATTCATAGAAACTTATTTTCCATAAACTATCTTGAATTTAAATTAAAGAAATCATATTAATATGTTGGGAAGCTCTACCACATGACCATTAACACTTTCAAAGCACTATAAAGTATTTATTAAAATATATTATTATATGAAAAAACTTTCTTCAATTTGAAACGGATCCTAAAAAATTGTGCTATTCATTCTCTTAATTTTAAAAAGGAGTATCATATTGATAGAATTATTAAAACCACATGTAAACATATGAAAATTACCTTTTATTAATAACTCTTACATAAATATATCACTAATTAGAGTTTAAAATTATAAAAATGTAAAATAAAATGTCAATCAAAATGTCAATGAAAAAATTAAAAAAAAAAGTGATGATAAATTCCTAAATGAAGATAACTTTTTTAATAATATTAAAACCATACATGCTTTGAATTTTTTTTAACAAATGATCCCTCAATAATTTTCTATTCCCACCTTATATGTCATTAAAAAAAGTATAAAAATGTTTTATTATTTTAAAACAATTATTTAAAAAACTGTAAAAATGTTTTATTATTTTAGAAAACTTATAACTTATTTGTCATTAATTAAACTCATAAGTTAATTGCCATTAATATGAAATTTAAAAGAAAACAAAGATAAAAGCTCACATCTCATAATTCAAGTAAGAATAGTTTCAAATTTTAATTGAGTTTATATAAAAAGTTAATTTTATAAATAATTCTAAGGCCACAGTTAAGCCAAACATTAATTTAGTGTATAGGATTTGGTTATAGAATGTCACATAATTTTTTTTTTTTTTAATTTATTTATTTTATATAAAGTGTTCAAGTAAAATTCATTATATAATTTAATAATAAATTGATTGATTTAAAAAAAAAAATAGTGATATATAATGTGCCATTTTTAAAAATAGCTACAACACGAAATTGTCTATCAAATTATAAATGTTTTAATGGCTACTTAATCTCTCTTGAATGGATGTAAATTCTTATTAAATTATTTATGACAATGTGCAATAATGTTGATTTATAGATTATTTGAAATCAAATTCGGACCATATCTTCAATCAAACCAACATCAAATGGTCAAAAAAATATATTAGGTGGGATAAAAGAAAATTGTGCACATTAAATGAGAGGGCCCACATAAAAGGCCTACAAACATGGATAATGCTCCTAAGAAACATAGAAGTATCAATCACACTACTAACATAAAGAATGGAGAGGGTAGAGATAGATAGTTGGATGGGTTAAAAAGAGAAATAAGGAATATTAGAAATTAAGAAATATATTAATAATATACAATTTAAATGAATCATTGAAAAAAACACAAGCATCTTAAAATCATAACATTTGAAACCTAATAATTCTCCAATACCATTTTCAAGTGGCAACAGTAACAATAATTCAAACATAAAAATTTTAGTGAAAATTATATAAATAAAATATATACAAACCATTAAATAATAAAAGAGATAGAAATAACTCTTAATTAAGATGAATTTAGTTCCCTTATTATGAATGATTGTCTTTTATACTTCTATTTTAAAAATTTAATTTATCTTCTACAATATAACTTTTTATATTGAATAATTTTGTACAATAAAACTGTTATGAAGTATTCTAATAATAAATTTGATTTCAAATATAAATATATATATATATATATATATATATATATATATATATATATAATTACTTTAATTTTTTTTATCATACAAATAAAAAAATCACAAGTTTAAAAAAAATGAAATATACTTATTTAAAAAAAATTAAAATTTTGAAAATTCAATTTAATAATTCGACTTTACAAATGTTTTTGGTATAAATTAATTGCCTCCTGCCTACAAAAATCTAAATAATCTGAATAATTGTAGTTTCCGACATGGTATTGCGGCTTTATTCCAATGATTTTAACCATGACAAATGTACATATCTTCCTGTAGCAGGCTTCGGGCTTCTTGTTTTTTTAATTTTTTTTTTTAAAATGGGATTTTTTGAAGTAGTGGAAACAAACTTCGGACTCGAATTCACGGATGCTTATACACATTTACAACAATAGGTGTTGGAGAAGCATATTCGGACGTTATGTCGTACTCGCTGAAATTTTAACGTACTTCAAACACACAGCCCAAAAGTGGCAATAGCCAGCGGATTGAAGGCCTTCCTTGCTAAAACTCTTCTTCAGTGCATATATTAAAAAACTATTCTTCTGCAGTTGGGAGTATCAATGGATATATTCACATTACTGCAAAAGCCCTATTCTTCACTGTAACAAAAAATGGGATGAAAAGCAGACATGACCAGCACAACAACAAGAAGAGTGGCCTTCATATCATTGATTTGTATTTATTAAATTTGTGTAGTCTGCGTTTGCAGTGTCTTCAATTTATCCCTCCCTCGGCGGCACCGAGGTCAGCAATCTGTTGTGTAGTCAGCAGTCATTTGTTTTTCAAAAGGTCAATGGTCGTACTGAATGATTTTGCACGCAAAAAAGCATAAAAGGGGAGCTTCGTAGGAAAGAAACAGAAATCACTTGTACTTTTTTGCGTGTCTATAATCTTTCTACTGGAAATAATAGATATACAATGTCTATATGCATGTCTCTATATTGGAATCTCAAAGAGCCATTTGACCAGATGTAGTAAAAAAACAAACACACATATAGCCATTTGCAAGATGAAGTAAAAAAAAAACACACACACATGTGTGTGTGTTTTTTTTAACTACATCTGGCAAATGGCTCGTTGGGATTCCAATATAGAGACATGCATATATATATATATATATATATATATATATATATATAGAGCTGGAGATGCTAGTGGCACAGGTAAGGGTATGTATACACACATCATATAAATACAATTAAAATCATAGTCCTCTAGAGACGTGGGGGTACAAGTGTGGGGACACCATTTCAAATCAAAATATGTGACTAAATAAATAATGAAATGTCTATATTGTATATAAATATAGTTGCCAGAAGATGTAAGTATGAGGCCATGGACACTCCTCAATCTCATAGTAAGGGGGATGTCATTTCAGAGTATCGAAATAAGTGAATAAGGGCATGGCTATATTATATATCAATACATACTACAATCATTAGAAGATGTGGGTGCAGCTTTACAAGTACTAATATAGGCATTTTTTCCTCTTCCTTAAGCTAAAATATCTGGTAACTATAATAAATATATATATCAACACACACACACACACACACACACACACACACAAGTGAATGTTTAAACTATTTCTAACAAGAAGATATTTGTGTTTTTAAAAACACATAGGTATGTGCATATACATGTTATATATCTACCATTTCTAGAACAAATAAGCATACACATATTATATTTCTATGTGTATAATATCATCCAGAACTTCACATCTATGTACACACGTGTGCATGGTTATCTACTTCCAATAAGTAGGTATTTGGGATTTCAATATACATAGGCATATGCATATACATGTTATATATCTATCATTTCAAGAACAACCAGGTACATACATGTATATGTACACAAATTTGCACAACCAATACATATGTATAGGTTGGGGCATGTTTAAACTAGTTGTAACTGGTGGGTATTTGGAATTCCAAAACACACACACACACACACACACACACACACACACACACACACATATAAAAGTCCTTAAATTTTGTTTCACATTCTAAACAAGTTGGGACTATACACATTAAATATCCATCAAAATCTACAAAGCCTAGAAAACAATACACATGAGCAAATATCAAAATTATTTTCATTTACACTACTTCCAACAAATGGTTATCAGAGATTTCAACACTTAAAACCCAGTAATGCTCATTCGGGAGGTTACAATTGATGCAAAAAAAAGGCCAACTTCTAGAGGCCATAACTTTTGATTCCTAGCTCTGTTTGAGCTCTTTCACACCCCAAACTGATCATCTCAAAAAGTTTGTAGTTTCCCTAAGCTGTACTTTCCACATAGACGCATTTTACAAAAAAAATTCAAATGACAAATGTGATCATCCAAGGGCTTGAAATTATAGTTTAATGATTTTTTGGGGAATTTTTGTTTATTTTTAAAAATTACATATTTTTATGACTGGATGTGAACTTCAATTAAAATTCATCATGTAGGCTAATTTTAGTGTTTAGAGTATCTTGGAAGATTTTTAGTGTTTCACAAGCTTGTATACAAAACTTACTAAAAATAACAGGTACTAAAAATATAAGTTTTTTTAGATTATAGTTTTTTTTTTGAATTTTTGTATGTCAACTCTAATTTTATGTTGAGGCTTATTTATACATGGTCTTAAAATTATTTTTGGGAAATCAATACGAATCAATTCTAAATTATTGTTTTAGATCTTGGTTTATGGTAATTTTGGTCTTGATAGTAATTTTGGATCACTATCTGGTATCAAAGTAAGGTTAAATTTTAGAGGAGTAAGAAATGGCAAGAGGATGAGAAGGTATTATGTAGATGAACTAGACTATACAAGAGATACAAAGGCAAGTACAATTATTAACGTACGTTATCACCATTTAGAGAAGAAGAAAAGGTGGTGAGAAAGCCGAGGAAGACATAGATCATGATGAAGAAATTCAATAAGAAGAAGAAGATAAACCACCATTGATGGAAGAGAGGATGGTTCAATATTTAGAAAGAATAAATGAAGGAATCATGGTTGATGTTGTAGATTATAGAGGCAATTTGAAACCAAAGGTGCTAATAGATTGGATGAAAATTATGAAAAAGTTCTTCAAGTGGAAGACTATGAGGGAAGACAAGAAGGTAAACTTTGCATGCACAAAATTAAAAGTTTATGCAATGATTTATTGGGATCACCTGGAGAAAAAGAGATATAGAAAATTTAAATAGAAGATTAATTCATGGAAAATTTTAGAGAAGTTGAGGAGAAATTTTCTTCCTAATGATTATACACAACCATATACAAAAGATTGTAGAATTTGAGGCAAAAGGATAACAATATACAAGAGTATACAAATGAGTTTTATAAACTTTCCATACGAGTGGAGCATGATGAAATAGAATATCCTATGGCTTTAAGGTATGTAAATGGTTTGAAATATACTATTCAAGATAAATTAAACATACATAAAATACATAGCATGAAGAAGCGTTATCAATTCTTAAAGGTAGAAGAAAAACAAAATAGACAGAATTTCAGAAAAAAATGTCTCTTGGTCTAAAAAGACATAGATTCCCTCTAATAAGGGGACGAGTTGGGTTTAATACCACTAGAAGTGGTTCTAATATTAATAGAGGTGAATCATCACATGTTGTAGAAAGGCAATATGAGAATATGCAAGGGTTTCAATACCAACAAATAGGAAGACGGTTTTAGATGGGATGAAGTTATGGTGGTGTTAGAGGATGGTTCCTAAATCAACGTAGATATTATGTTTTGTATAGGTGTGGAGAAGAAGGGCATAGGGAATTTCTATGTCTATATTATCAAGACCAATAAAGGAGGCAAGAGGATCACGCAAGAGTGAATCTAGTTGAAGTTGAGATAGAAGAGCAAAATACTAAAATTGCATGAGCAAACGTTGGAGAGAATCTCATCATGAGAAGAAAAATGATCATATAAAGAAAGAAATAAGTGCAAAATAAAGAAGATGGTGATTCATGGTTATGATCAAATATTTTTTAAATAAAATATACTTTGGGTGGAAATGTATGCAAATTAATTATAGATGGTGGTAGTTGTAATACTTTGATTTTGAAAAAAATGATAGGGAAACTACATTTGAAATGTTAAAAGCATCCTAATCCTTATTGTATTTCATGGTTTAAGAAAGGGAATGAGGTTATAGTAGTTAAAAGGAGCATAATCAGGTTTTCTATAGGAAAAACTTATAATAATGAAATATGGAGTGATGTTATTCTAATGGAGGCATGTCATGTGTTAGTAGAGAGATCTTGGAAATTTGATAGGAAAGTAATTCATGACGGAGTAGAGAACATGTAGACTTTTTGAAAAGGTGGTACAAAAGAAGTTTTTTTACCTCTTAAAGAGAAAGAGAATACAAAAATAATACTCTCTACTAAAGAATTTATCCAAGATATGAATTTAGCTATTTCTTGTTATGTATTAGTATTAAAAAATGATGACACAAAAATAGTGCAAATACCAATAGAAGCAACAAGACTATTCAAATAATATATAGATGTTATGATCGATGAGCTACTAGATGGTTTACCATCAAAGAGAGATATTGAACATCACATTGATTTTATTATATGATCATCTCTACCTAATCAAGTTGATTATAGGATGAGTCCAACAAAACATATAGAATTAAATAAACAAGTTACTAAAATATTAAGAAAGAAGCTAATAAGGGAGAGTATGAGTCCTTATACAATACCAATGTTGCTAACTCCAAATAAATATGGAGGATGGAGAATGTGTGTGGATAGTAGAGCCATTAATAAAATTACAATCAAGTAAAGATTTCCTATAACTCATTTAGATTATATGATAGATGTGCTTGCAAAAGCAAAATATTTTACCAAGATTGATCTAAGGGTGGTTATTATCAAATTCAATTTTGTCAAAGACATGAGTAAAAAAATGCATTCAAGACTAGGGATGGATTATATGAGTGGATGGTGATGCCCTTTGAATTATATAATGCACCTAACACATTTATGAGGATGACAAATACAATGATATGAAAATATATTGTTAAATTTATGGTTGTTTAATTTGATGATATTTTGATATTTAGTAAGACTAAAGAAGAAAACTTACAACATTTGAGAAGGATACTAGATTTGTTAAGAAAGGATAAGTTGTATGTAAATTTGAAGAAGTGTAGGTTTATGTCGAATAGTTTGGTATTTTTGGGATTTATAGTTTCAACAGATGGTGTGAGAATGTAGGAAGAAAAGATAAAGAAAATTGTTGAGTGGCTTATTTCAAAAAACATTACAAAGTTAAGAATTTTCCATGGCTTAGCAAATTTTTATAGAAAATTTATTAAATATTTTAGTAGTATTATGACACCAATAACAGATTGCATGAGAGGGAAGGAGTTTACATGAACTAGAGTATCCACAAAAAGCTTTGAATTTTTGAAGAAAAATATTATAAAAATACCTATTTTAGCATTACTAAATTATAACAAAGTGTTTGAGGTTGATTGTGATGCTTCATTTGTGGGAATTGGTGTGTGTTGAGTCAACAAGGAAAGCCAATAGCATATTTTAGTGAGAAATTAAATGATGTAAGAATGAATTATTCTACCTATGATATTGAACTATTTGCAATTGTAAAAGTAAAAGTATTTATAGATCATGAGGATTTAAAGTATGTTAATACACAAAAGAAGTTGAATAGTAGGCATGCAAAGTGGGTATCTTTATTTTAGGGGTATACCTTTGTGTTGAAAGATAAAAAGGAGAATAGAATCAGGTAGATAATTAATTGAGTAGGAGAGTAGCATTATTAACTACTATGATGAGTGAATTATACTGATTTGAATCCATTAAAGAAATATATGATACTGATCCATATTTTGGCAAAGTAATTGAGTAGTGCAATATTCCATTTATAGGTGGGATAAATACTATTCATGGTGAGTATCATATACAAGAAGGTTATCTCTTCAAAAATAGATAATTATGCATTCAAGTTAGGTATTTATGAGACAATATAATTAGAGAATCACATAGTGGAGGTTTGGATCGACATTTTGGTAAGATGACGATAATAGCTTTGGTGCAGGAAATGCATTTTTAGCCAAAGATGAAGAGAGATGTGATATAGGAGCATTAGGGAGATAATTTGTATAATTTATAAATAAGACAAATATGATGTAAATATATCTCTAAAATCCTATAAATGTACTAGGAGTCCAACAGAGTGTAGTAGATGTAAATGTTCATTCTCTAATGTAAAAGTGAAAACCTATCCCAAAGTGAATCTAGAAAGAAGCCTTCTACATAGGATGTAAAGAATTCATATAGTTAGAGAAAATATTGGTTTTATCTAAGACCAATCTAAAATTATAAAATATAATATCTTTTATAACACATAGTAAGTAGCTTAATAATAAAAATAGACATGATTATAGATGAAGCAAAGAAATACTTTATATATTAGGAGGATGAAGAATTGAGTAGATATAGTTGTGTAAAAGACAAGGAGGTATTTAGTAGGTTTGTAAAAATCTATTGATGTTTGATAAATATAGGATGTATTTTATTAATGATAAAGGATTAGTTTTCTTCCTATTATGCATAACCATTTGCCTTTTCCATGTCTATGAGGAAATTTGTGTATTGGAGCACTCAAGATCTGCTTGTGTAAAGAATTATAGATATCTGTGTTGTGAAGAGTTTGAGGTAAAGAATGAAAATGAATTGGTTATAATTAAATGAAATCTAAATAATTATAAAAATGATTTGGTTTATTTATTATTTATAGGATTCTTAAATATTGTAGGGTTGAATTGATGGTAAGTGTTAATTGGTCTCCAATTTAATTTCTATTGGCAGTATTATTTATTGTCAGCATTTTCAAATTTGTTTTCTTTACCAATACTAAATATAATTGAATTATTTCAATGTTGCTTAGCTATTTAATTCAAACTTTCCCAAACGATAAGCATAATACAGGTTACACAATTTAAATTAAAAAATTTATATGTATATATGAATAGTTGTCTCTCAATTAGGTAATTAAAATGTAATAAAGGATGAATGCACAATATTGAGAACAAAATAAAAGGTCGATATAGGATTTAAGGAATAAGTGAAATGGAATGTTCATAAATTATGTGTAGGTCTCTTTATGTTCGTATATGATCTAAGAAATCAAAACATACAACTTTTTTCAAAAACCCTAATTATTATTATTCAGTATGAATAGATATAAGAACAAAAAAAAGGATTCGATGAAGTATACACAAGTATATGTCTCTGTTTGAAATTATTTTAAAATGACTAAAAACATAAAATTTCATGAGGGAATGTGTATTGAGTCTTGGTTTTAGAAATTCTATTTGTTTCAATTGAAGAAGACAACATTATATTGTTCCAAGAAGGTGTTTCAAAAAGTTATCAATGTATGGCAGAAACATGTCTTGTCTTCTATAGAGTTTATTTTCATCAAGATTTTATGGTATTTGAATACAGTATCATTTTTAATAAAAATTAATTTTATATGATGAATGAATTATAAGAAAATGAAGACAAGATTTCAGGGGATGATGGCTAGAAAATACAGTAGAGACCAAAACAATAAGTTGCTCAGGCGAAATAAATTTGAGAGTCAAATTCATATTGGGAGAATGATTCAACTATGGACATGCATGAAGATAGTCATGTCCATGGATTTAAACAATGAACTAAAGAAATTTATTTCAATATGTTGTATTTTATCACATTCATAATGTTGGGTTATGGAAATTGGAGTCTTACACTTATATAAGGTGTATATATTAAGAGAGATTGATACAAGATTTTACATTTTGGAGCTTGAGTGAATTTGTGTTTACAATATAAACTATACCTACATGCCTATGGTAAGGTAAATTTTCAAGGAATAGTTTTAAAGGGTCTTTGAAAATATCTACTAGTTAAAAACACATATTCAAGCCAGCCAAAAGAATAGGGATAAAGATAAAATCATTGATCTTTCAATACCAATATAAAAGATATTATTTGTATCAAAAAGGTGAAAAGAAATAAAATTGGTTTTGAAGGGTAAATAAGCAAAAGTATTTGGGTAAAATTAAAAAAAAAATCTTAGGGCAGAGTCATCATAAAGAAAAAATGTAAGATTTCCATCATTTTGGTATTAGATCTTGGGAAGCTCTAGAAAAATGGAATTTTGATAATTTGATAATTAGTTCTAATAGTGATTAAGAGATTTTGAAGATTGACAAGTTGTAGGTTATGGAAATGCAGCTTGTAGGAGAGAAAGAGGTGACAAGAATTAGTAAATTTCATTGTTATATCTCTTTGAGGACTGATTTGTATTTGAATGATTTAGATGAAAATTACTATAGAGGATCAGGGTAGTGAAAGACAAGAGAGGCTTGAGAGAAATATAAAGAGCTAGGAGAATCTCAAAATAAAGATCGTAGTGGTTTCTCTAAGAGAAGATCCAAGAAGAGAACTTGGATAAATTATTTAAAGGCGAAGGTGTAATAGATTTGGATGAGACAAAAAACTATGAAACAAGAAGACTTGTTAGAAGTAGTAAAAAGGTGATAAAGAGACTACCAAGAGATGTGAACCAAATGAGAAAGGAGAAAGAGAGAGAAATGATGACAAAACAAAAAGAGGAAGACTTCCAAAAGGAAATGGAAGAGTTGAAACAAAGAATAACACTAATAAGATTGATGATTGAGAGTATGACAAACCCATGGTATGGATGGGATTTGAAAAATAAAGTTAAATGGCCCATTGAATAGATAATAGATAAAAGAAGAATACAAAGGTTGAAAGTTGCCTTGAAGATGCAGTGTAAGAAAGTGGAAAAGCTTAGGAATGATGATCTTGAATAAGATCCATACTTGGTATATGATATGGATATCATCATTAAAAATGTAGATCATCATTAGCAGTAGTAACAACCCACCTAAGATGCCAAGTGGCCAAATTATTTTATATCTAACTTTTCATTTGATGTTTTATTTGTAGGAAAGAAGGTTGAGAAGGAAGGAGAAATTTTTGATCCAATGTTCATGGATCAGAGAGGTGAAGCATTTCATGGGAGTGTTCTTAGACAAGAATAAGAGATTTATCATAATGCCTCTAATAATGAAGACAAGAATATGAACAAAAAAGAAGATTTAATCCTCACTTAGGAGGATAAGAAAGATGAAGATTATAAAACTGAAGACAAGGAACTATAGAATGAAGACATAATGTATAATACAAAGAAATAAATGTTTCTTTTTGATGTTTCTAAGATGCTAACTCCTGATGAAGAATATCTCCTAAGAGAGAGATGAAATTATAAACAACAAGTTGCAGATAAAGGAAGGTTGCTAGGAGAGCAACAAAAAAATATTTTTGTATACAGGGATATGGAATAGGTAATGGAAGAGATGGAAGCTTTGGAGAATGATATAAAATATAAAGAGGACGATAAAAATTGTCCAAAAACAACAATTAAGGAGATATAACATTTATATAAGGTAGAGATGAAGACAAAATAAGAACAAATCATACTTGAGCAACAAGTATGGCTTCAAAAATTTGGAGAGACCCAAGGGTCTCAAATTTTTATTTCTAATATTTCATTTGATTATGTATATACAAGTTTGATTGAGAAGGAGGTGAGGTACATAGATAAAATATATCTTCTAAGAGATCAAAATAATAAAATAAAAATTGATATCCTCATTAAATAGGATGAACATCCAAAGAAGGAGATTAAAGTGAAGAAAAGGCAAAATAACATGGCATGGATGGAAAAGAAAACAAGCAAGAAAAGATACATATATGAAAGTGAAGAACATGTCCACATATACAAGCGGATAATTGAATGAAGACGAATAAAGACCAAATATAGTAATAAAGGGCTATACATCAATCAAGCTCATGAGTAGGAGCTCATAAAATATTTCAAGCCCAAGAATATTATGTAGGAGCATCAGGGAGACATTTTATATTATTTATAAATAAGAGAAATATTTTGGAAATATATATCTAAAATCCTATAAATTTTACTATGAGTCCAATGGAGTATAGTAGATGTGAATTTTCATTTTCTAATGTAAAAGTGAAAACCTTATCCCAAAGTGAATCTAGAAGGAATCCTTCTATGTAAGATGTAAAGAAGTCATATAGTTAAAGAAATATTGGTCTTATCTAAGATGAATTTAAAATTGTAAAATAGGATAGATTTTATAGGATGTATCAAAGATATTAATAAGGAAAATATACATGAATATAGATGAAGGAAAGAAATACTTTATATGTAGGAGGATGAATAATTGAGTAGATAGAGTTGTGCAAAAGACAAGGAGGTATATAGTATGTTTGTAGAAATATATTGATGTTTGATCAATATAGAAGGTATTTTATTAGTGATAAAGGATAAATTGTCTTCCTATTATGCATAACCATATGCCTTTTACATGTCTATGAGGATATTTTTGTATTGAAGCACTCAAGATCTGCTTATGTAAGGAATTATAGATATCTGGATTGTGAAGAGTTTGAGATAAAGAACAAGAATGAATATGGTTATAATTTAATGGATGACAAATACTTATCAAAATAGATTTTTTGTATTGATTCTTTATATTCAACTTAAAGATTGCATGGTCAAATCGATGTGAAGTATTAATTGATCTCCAATTTGATATATGTGGGTAGTATTATTTATTGTTAGTGATTTCAAATTATTTTCACCAATATTAATTATAAGTAAATTGTTGAAATATCACCAAGGTATTCCATTCAAAATGACTCAATGGATAAACATAATATAGGTTACATAGTTTAAATTGAAAATTTGTAAATGCATATATGAATAGTTGTCTCTTGATCAGGCAGTTGAAATGTAATAAAGGATAAATGCATAGTACTGAGAACAAAAGAAAAGGCCGATATAAAATTTGAGGAGTAAGTGAAATGGAATGTTACTAAATTACTTATAGGTCTCTTTATGATAATAGATGATATAACATGCAAAATAAAGCAAATTATGTGAGGATCTTGATTATCATTATTCAGCGTGAATAGATGTAAGGATAACAAAAGCATCCGAGGAAGTATATTGAAGTATTTATTTTTATTTGAAATTATTTTCAATTGACCAATAGCTAAAATTTTCAAGAGTGAATGTGTAGTGAGTCTTAGTTGGAGAAATTTTATTTATTTCAATTGAAGAAGAGAACATTATATTTTTCTAAGAAGGTGTTTCACAAAGCTGTCAATGTGTCGTAGAAACATGTCTTGTCTTCTATAGAATTGATTTCCATCAAGATTTTATGGTATTTAAATACAATATCATTTTTAATAAAAATTAATTATGTGTAATGAATCCATTATAAGCAAAGGAAGATAATATTTCAAGAGATGATAGTTGGAAAATAGAGTACAACCAGAATAATAAGTTACTCAGGCTAATCAAATTTGAGAGTCAAATTCATATTGGGAGAATGATTCAACTATGGGCATGCATGTAGATAGTCTTGTACATGTATTGTACCAATTACATGAACATATTTCCTCAAAGATGTTTAATTTTTTCACATTCATGAAGTTGGGTTATAGAATTTGAAGCCTTACACTTATATAAGGTGTATACATTAAGAGAGATAGATACAAGATTTTACATTTCAGATCTTGAGTAAATTTGTTTTTACAAGGAAAGCTATACCTACATGCCTATGGTAAGGTAAATTATCAAGGAATACTTTTAAACATTATTTTAAAATATCTATTGGTTAAGAATGCATATATTCAAGCTAGTCAAAAGAATAGGGATCGAGATAAAATTATTTGTCTTTTAAGACCAATATAGAAGATACTATTTGTCTCAAAAAGGTGAAAAGAAATAAAATTGGTTTTGAAGGGTAAATAAGAAAAAAAAAATTACGTAAAAACATTTGAAAAATCCCAGGGCTGAGTCATAATAATGAAAAAATTAAGATTGCCATGAAGATGTGACATGGTCTGTTTCTAGGTGTAGGATATGGCAGGTGGCTAAAGGACATGCACAAAATACTAGACTATACATGTCACTACTAGTTCCAAAAAGACCATGGATAAATTTGAGTATGAATTTTGTGTTATGATTAACAAACACACAAAGATGTAATTATTAAATTTTTATTGTTGTAGATAGAGTTTCTATTAAATTTCATTTAATTGAATATAAGAATACTATTGATGTCAATAGAGTTGATTTTTTTTTAAAGGACATTGTCAAATTGCATGGTGTTCTAAAAACTATTACTTCAAATAAGGAACAAAATTTATAAGTCATTTTTATAGGACTTTTTGGAACAATATTGGTACAAATATACAATTCATTAGTGAATATCACCCACAAATAGATGGAAAAATAGAAGTTGTGAATAGGAGCTTGGGAAATTTGTTGAGATGTATAATGGGAGAGAAGCCTAAGCAATGGGACTTGGCTTTACCAAATTCTATGTTTTCATATAAAAATCTAATGAATAGATTGAAAATAAAATAACCATTTCAAATTATTTATTGGATAAATCTTATGGGTATTTTATATTTAGTATAATTAACAATTGTAGATCCAATTAGTGATGATGCATAAGCATTTACAAAACATATGCAACAGTTGCAATGAGTAAGAAAAATGTTGTATAAATGTAATGACAAATATAAAGCATCGAAAAACATTATAAGATGAGCTCAGTTATTTGAATAAGTGGATTTTTTAATGGTTTACTTGAAGAAAGAAAGATTTTCAAAAGGAACATAAAACAAGTTGAAGTACAAGAAAATTGGTCCATGCAGAATTGTGAAGAAACTCAATGATAATGTTTATGAGGTAAGTTTACCATAGAATTTGGAGATATATATAATATTTAATGTTTTATATTTACATTAATTACATGGAAAATATGGTGAATGTGATGAATATGAATAATTAAATTAGAATTAATAGGTTCCAAAAAGGAAGCAAAAGATAGTGCAGGTTTTGGATATGAAAATAGTGTGCACAAGGTAAGGGAATTATAATAGGTATTTGGTCCAATGGAAAATATTATGGAAATAAGACAACACTTAGATTATGAAATTGGAGCTAAATAAGATTGACAAAGAAAAATGGTAGCTGTACAATCAGGGAAAATCACAAGAGCTAAGTTATTTTCAACTAGAGGAGAATGATACTGAAAAAAAATAGGCCAACTTTTGAAGGCCAGAACTTTTGATCCATAGCTCTATTTGAGATATTCCATTTACAAAAATGACCATATCAAAAATTCCATTTTTTACCTAATACACTTTCCACTTAGAGGCATTTTTCAAATTTTTTCTAAGGCCAAACGAGACCATCTCAGGGCCCAAAATTATTGTTTAATGATTTTTCCTAGATTTTTTTTTATGTTTACAAATTGCATATTTTTATGACTATAAGTGAAATTAAATTAAAAGTTATCCTATACGTTAATTTTATTTTTTATATTATTTTGGAATATTTTTAGATTTGCACATGCTTGCATGTGAAACTTACTAAAAATAACAAATACTTAAACTAGTTTTCTTTGGATTTTAGTTTTTTTTTTAAAATTTTGCATGTCAACTCTAATTATGAGTTGGGTCTTATTTATCCATGGTATTTAAAATATTTTTAAGTAATAAATATGAATCAATTTAGATTTATTATTTGATATCTTGGCCTATGGTAATTTTGGTTCATTAACAACCATCACCATAATGCTTATAATCATCCAATGGGTCATGCCTATGAGTCTAGCTCTATGCATATCAGGTAATTATTCTCCTCCACAATAGTTATCACATGAGTAGGCATAAATTCCTCTAAATAATCCAAATTTGATAATAACAAACATCCTCATCTCCTCATTAATTCTTACAAATCATTTCACTATTCTTCACCAAAAATGATCTACAATGCTCAACATGAAGAATAACTATTCCATCCTCTTTTGCATATATAATGTGTACACTACATAGTAAGATTATCAAAAGTATACACATTAAATATATATGTTCACCTTTGTTTCCAACCCCTTGTATCAATATTATAACTATTAGAGCTTCAATTCGACAAAGTGATTGCATAAATAACGAGAAAAATTGAGGAATTATTACATATGTATTTGAGTAACTTTCATTAATCCTATGGCTGACATTTTAGACAAGCATTAAATTTTACCTTGGGCCCCTAAATATGTCTACACCAATTTCATAAAAATGGGGTAATATCTAAACCTCAATCCCTGTATCTT
>JARHVA010002166.1:582500-605000 GCA_037957365.1 Torreya grandis | reverse complement strand
TACAAAAAATATTTTTTATTATAATTATAAACTTTTACATAAAAATACTAGTAAAAATATAGAAGAAAATATCAATAATAAAATTTGATGATAGACTCATAAAGTAATAAGAATGTTTTATAATATTATAATCACAAGAATTTTGAACTTTTATTTACCAATAATCCCTCAAGAAATTTACATGCCCACCTTAAGTGGAAAAAATAAATAAATAAAAAAATTAAAAAAATTAAAACTTCTCATAAGAAGAGTCTTATTAATATGAAATTTTGTGGGAAATAAGGTTAAACATCACATTTCATAATTCGAACAATAATAATTTCTAAATATAATTGTTTCAATGTAAATAGTTAAAATTAATGCTAGTTTTAAGGTCATTACTAAGTTAGACATCAATTTGATGTATATGATGTATACACATGAAATCCCCATACAAATTGATGTACTTAACTATAATATAGATAATGTATTAACAACTAAATTGTAATAAAAATAACTAATTAAACATGCATAAAGTAATAGAAGCCTAATCAATTAATTTAAAAATCAAAGAGAGATGCTCCAACAATATTTAGATGAGTATCTTAAATATGACAAGATTTTGTGATAGTCATCAAAATCTTAGTGTCAATGCATGCCTATAAGTGATATGGATATTGGATTAAAAATTGGAAATGAAAAAAGAAAGATCCTAATAGGATGATTTCCTCTTCTAACAATCATCAGAGGAAATGATGGTTATGTAAAATGAAACATAAACATAAATTTATTTTGTTCTTGTGATCACCTTGACCCAATCTCTAATAAAATCACATAGTTTTAAATGCTAAGATGTTGATCACCTACAAAATAATTTATTATCCTCACCCTACATTGGTAAAATTACTTGAAACATAAGGAAAATTGATTTTTTTTTTGTAAACTTTATTTCGGAATAGATCAGTTTTTGAGCATTGTCTACTTGTCAAGCCCTAGATAATATGTTAAAATATTGAAAGTAACAAATTACATAATAAGAAATAGTTCCAGTGTCATATTAAAAACTAGTGATGTATAGTGTGCAACCTTTATACTTTTGATGATAGCTTCACCATAAACTTATATGCCACAAAATTATTTTTTTAATGATTAATTAATCTTTCTTAAATGTATATAACTTCTAGATAAATGTTAAATACACTTATTGATAATTTAAATATAATACATATGTATTTATAGATAGAATGAATTCAAATCAATATATTATCTATAACCAAACCAACATCAAATAATTAAATAAATTAAATAATAACCATAATTATGTTTAAAAATTTAATTTAAACTAAAATTGTTTACATAAAATAGGTACTAACCATTGAACAACAAAGAGATCAAAAAAATAAAAATTATGTATGTTTTTTCTTTATGCTTTTCCTTTCTAAATTTGATTTCAAATATCTGTATACTAAACATTTACATAATTACACAAACAAATTAAGAAGATTTACAAACTAAAGAAAAGTTAAATACACAATAGAATCAATTTAATAGTTAAAATTTACATTTCTTTTTGGGTAAAATCAATTTTAGTTTCCAACATCATATTCCCACTTTATTCTAGAGATTTTAACGATGACAAATATAATTATTTTCCCGTAGCAGGGCTTGGGATTTTGTTTTTCAATTTTTAATTTTAAAATGTGATTTTTTGATGTAAGTGGAAACAAACTTCAAGATCCAATTTCAATATAATTGGATTCCAATATTATTAATAACAAAATTTAAATTACACAATATCAGATCTCAACTTTTGTAATATTAGTATGTAGTTTCATAATAATCATATTCCAATAATGCAATTTCTAATTTATTCATTTTTTATAGGTTTTTATTCTTATTAAAATAAAGATATTATGGCCATAAAGATGTAAATAAATTTAGTCTTTCCCTACCCGGTTTGTGTCCATGTCACTTCCTAACTAGTTAATATAACTCTATGTGGAATAAAAGTGTGATATATGAGATAAGTGTTCGTAGTTGAATGTTCAGCAATAGGTAAATAATACACAACTTTGTACTACCTAATATTTCTCAACAATCCATACTTATAATGCAATGTCTACATATAATTTGCAAGAGGTCTCCGTGAGACCTCAAACATTCTAGGAAAGAAAATTTGTTGGGAGGAATTATCCATGAACAATTCTCCCTTCTAGTATTATTTTTATTTTTTTGAGCCAAAAACCTCAAGATGTTTTCCAAATAATGTTTAATGGTTTTAAAAAATAAAATATCCAAGCAAAACATAGTGATTTTTAGCCCATTTGGTTCTCAAGGAGAGTCTTCGCTACCACGATGTGGAATGCACAACCTTTGCATGGCAGGGTAATTTGGAGTCAGTGTATCAACTTGAAAAAAATATTAGTAAATTATTACCTTAAACCTGAATTTAAGAGGGTAGGGGGTTATTATGAGATTGAGGAGGATTAATGGCTTAGTGGGGTAACTTAATCCATCATTATCATTATCATTCCTAGTGGATTTCTTTGTTATCCACCATAGTTTAACCATCATTATTTTTATCCACCATTTGTTTTTAAAAGGATGCCTAATGGATGGATGGATTTGAGTAGATTATAAGTGGATAATCACAAATTATTTGGTTTAGGTTTTTCTTTTTAAAGCACATATTCAATACATTGTATTAGGTGACATTTTTTTAGAATCATTTCATCCCTACTTGAATAATAATGGAATATTTATGTCTTTTGTCAGATCAACCTCAACAAAAACATAGTTATTAGGGAATGTTAAATAAAATTTATGAAATTATTGATAAAGAACATATACAATGGGTTTTACAATCATGTTAAGGAATGCCCATTAATTAAGAAGAAAAAAGACGTAGAAGGTCTACCCAAATTGGTACCTTAATGGGGTATTTTAAGACACATTGAAGTTATATGTCCAAGGGGACACAATAAAGAGAGTAGTCCTTAAGAAATAACAAATCTACCTAGAAATTAAAGTTTAAACATGATAACTCTCTTTAAAGGGGGAAAAAAAAAAAAAAAACTCTTATTAAAGTTATAAATACAATAACTTCAAACCCCAAGGGTTTATAGTGGTACTAAATCTTGGCATTGTGAGAGTCACTAAACGGATTATATCCTACATAGTAAGAACTAAAATAATTATTTTCTTCCATTTTTACACATTATCGACATGTATTTGTAAATAAACATCAATCTCAAGAGTATTACAAAAAATTTATAGCTCATCGCAGACTTTTAAGATGAGCTTTCATGTTCTTTTTGGCACCATCCTTCCTAACATGAAAAAATAATAGTGTTGATAAATTGATTGAAAACCATTTAAATAAAATAAAATTTTATAAATAAAAAATATAAAAATATAATAAAAATACTTTCATTCTTAAAAATCTAAATAAAAATAATAGAAAAATAAAGCAAGAGAAACTAATTAAAATCCAAATAAATGTTCAAACCCTAACTAATCAAAATATCTAAATTTCTTATAATATTCTTTTCTTTTTCTCATCTTTTCTAAAATTTTATAGTACTTCCACCATTTATTGATTGAATTTTATTTCTTTCATTCCTCCATATGTTGAACTCATGCTTCTAATATAAGTATTTGGTGTGTTCTTAGTTTTTTTTGGGGCCATATTTGGTAAATTAATAAATATTCTACTATAAACTCTAACAAATTATTTGACTTATTAGCTACAAATTATTAATGAAACTGAAAACTATCAAGATAATAAAATTATCAATAGGCAAAGATTTGAAATAATAACTTAGAATTGATTTGTATTGAAAGAATTGAAATAATTACAAATATAAACCATGCTTAAATAATCCTCAACTCAAAAATTTAGAGTTGACATGCAAAAATTTGAAAAAATTAAAATCTAAATAAAATATCAATTTTTAGTGGCTATTATTTATAGTTAGTTTCACATGAAAGCACATGCAGATCTAAAAATATTCGTAAATACTTTAAACACTATAATTATACTATGTAATGAAATTTAACCAAAGTTGACATCTAGTTCTAAAAATATATAATTTATAAAAATAAAAAATTCTTAACAAATCATTAAACATAAATTTTGGACCCTCAGATGATCACGTATGGCCTCCAAAAAATATTCTAAATGAATATAGTGTACTATAAAAACATCAAGATTTTTGAAATGGCTATTTTGGTGAATGGAAGAGCTAAAACAAATCTACCAATCAAAATTTATGGCCTCTAAAAAATTGGCCTATTTTTTATGCATCATTATCCTTTAGTTGAAACCAACTCAAGTCCTATGAGTTAGCCTGGTTATACTATTACCTATTATCTTTATCAATCTTATTCACCCCCATTATGTAATCTAAGTTTTGTTTTCTTTCTTCAATCCTTTCTATCATACCAATTATGTTTTATAATTCCCTTTCTTTGTGCTCACTGTCTCTATATCTAAAACCTGAACTATTTTTTCTTTATTTTTCTTTGGAACATATAGCTCCCAATTTAATTCTTCATATTCATCATATTCACCATCTTCTCCATGGAATTCATATAAATCTAAAAGATTAAATACTAGAGATATATCAAAATTCTATGGTAAACTCACCTCATAAGCATTCTCATTGATTTAATTCACAATTTTGTATGGTCAAATTTTCTTGTACTTAAAATTAGTGTATGTGCCTTTTGGAAATATTTATTTCCTCAAGTAAAACATTACTAACTCACCATTAAATACCTTGGATCTTCTTCTAAAATCTCTTAATGCTTTATATTTCTCATTACTTTCTTACAACTTTATTATTACTCTTTGAAACTAGTGGATATGCTCTACAAATGCTTCTGCATCATCAATAATTCATTCTAAAATTGAAAACTATAAAAAATTTAAAATACCCATAAAATTTCTTCCATAAAATATTTGAAATTATGACTTTCCTATTGATTTATTCACTAAATTTTTATATGCAAAACCAAATTATGGTAAATCCAAGCCTCATTACTTGGGCTTCTCTCCCATGATGCATCTCAATAAATTTCCCAAGCTCCTAGTCATAAATTTTATCTGTTTATCTATTTATGGGTGATATGCACTACTGATTTTTATCTTAGTACCCATCTTCTTTGATGAATTCCTTTGAAAATGACTTAATTTTTTTGTGTCTCTATCTAAATTAATTATTTTTGAAATAACTACAATCTCACAATATCCTTAAAAAATAATTATGTAACTCTAGTGACATCATTGGTTTTCTTACATGTAATGAAGTGAACCATTTTAGAAAATTTGTCTACAACAACAACAATTGAATCATTAACTTTTTCAGTGTTTATCAATCTAAATACAAAATCCATACTCAACTCTATACATGACCCTCTTTAAAATGGTAATGACATGTATAGTCTAATATTTTATGCATGTCCTTTACCCACCTAACATATTTTACACTATGAAACATACCTTGTCACATCTTTCTTCATCTTTGGCCAAAATTACTTTTCCTCCACTAAAGCTATTATCTTCATCTTACCAGAATTTCTAGCTAAACTACCACTATATAATTCTCCTATTATATTGTCTTGTAGAGACCCAAATAGAATGCATAATTGTTTCCCTTTAAAGATATATCTTTCTTGTATAAGATACTCATCATGAATAGCAATTGTTTCACTTACTAATGGATTCTTGATTTCCTCAATTACCTTTCCAAAATATGGATTAATATCATATAATTGTTTGATATCTTGAAATCCAACTACTTCACTCACCATAGTGGTTAGTAAAGCTCCTCTCTTATTCAATGTATCAACTACCTGATTCTATTTTCTTGATTTATGTTTCAATAAAAAAAGTATACCCTACAATAAATAAACCTAATTTGCATACCTACTATTCAAACTATTTTGTGTAATCACATACTTTAAAGCCTCATGATCTATAAATAGTATAAAATTCTTAGGCACCAAGTAATGCCTCCAATGTTTTAATGCTTTTATAATTTCATAAAGTTCAACATCATAGGTAGTATACTTTGTTCTTAAGTCATTCAATTTCTCACTAAAATATGTTATTATCTTTCTTTCTTGACTTAGCACATCACCATTTCCCACAAATGAATCATCACAAATAACCTCAAAAACTTTTCTAAAATATAGTAATGCTAAAATTGGTATTTTTATAATCTTCTTCCTCAAAAATTAAAATCTTTATGTGTCTTCTCTAATCCATGCAAATTCTTTCCCTGTCATGCAATTCATTATTAGTGTCACAATACTACTAAAATTTTTAATATTTTTTTTGTAAAAAGTTGATAAACCATGAAAATTATTAAATCTATGATTATTTTTGGAATAGGCCTCTCAACAATTTTTTTTTCATCCATTTTCACACCATCTGCTAAAACTACAAATCCAAAAAATACAAAACTATTCTACATAAATTTGAATTTTCTCAAATTTACATGTAACTTCCCCTTTCTTAACAAATACATTACCATTCTCAAATTTTATAAGTGTTATTATTTAGTTGTAATGAATATCAAAATATCATCAAAATAAAAAACCATAAACTTACCAATATAGTCCTGTAACACTGTATTCATCATCCTCATAAATTTGCTAGGTGCATTAGATAATTTGAGTGGCATCACCATCGACTCATATAAGCCATCCATAGTCTTGAATGTAGTTTTCCACTCATATCATTCAAGTATTTAAATCTGATAATAACCACTCCTATCATTCTTGGTAAAATATTTTGCTCCTACAAACACATCGATCATATCATCGTAACAAGGTATAGGAAAATTATACTTTATTTTAATTTTGTTAATTTTTTTACTATCCACACACATTCTCCATCCTCCATATTTATTTGGAGTTAGCAATGTTGGTCTTGCACATGGACTCGTACTCTCCTTTATCACTTTCTTTCTTAGCAATTTAGTACCATATTTGTTTAATTTTACATGTTCTATTAGACTCATCCTATAATCTACTTGATTGGGTAGAGATGATCCTAGAATCAAATCAATGTGATGTTGAATATATTTCTTCAGTGGTAAACCATCTAGTAACTCATCGGGCATAAAATCTCCATATTATTTCAACACTCTTGTTGCTTTTATTAATACTAACACCATTTCTATTTCTTCAATATTTGATACTAATATATAAAAATAGACTACCTCCTTCATATATTAGATAAATTATTTAGTAGAGAGCATTGTTTCAATTTTCTCTTAATCTTTAATAGGTTTAAAAACTACCTTTATACTGCCTTTCCAAAAAATTTGTGTTCTTTTCTCCATCAGCAATTACTTTCCTATCAAATTTCCATGGTCTCCCCAATAATGCATGTCATGCATCCATCAAAATAATATCACACCATACTTCATCATTATAACTTTTTTTATATAAAACTTGATTTTCAACATTTATTTACTATAACTTCATTCGATTTATTAAAATATGAAATTTGATAAGGATTAAGATGATTTTTACATTACAAATTTAGTTTCTCTATCATTTATTTAGAAACTATATTTTCACAGCTACCACCATCAATATTTACTTTACATACCTTTCCACCTAAATTACATATTGTTTAAAAAATATTTTATCAGAACCATGCATCACCACCTTATTTATTATGCACCTATTCCTTATTTGGATCAATCATAGTTCTTCTCATCATGATATTCCCTCCAAAATATGTTGCTTTAAATTTAGTAATCTACTCTTATATTTCAGCCTCAACTAGATTTATTCTTGGGAGATGTTGCCTCCTTTATTAATCTTGATAGTTTGGAAACTCAAATGATCTTTTACCTTCTTCTGTACATCTATAGTAGACATAAGATTTAAGTTGATTTTGAAACCATCCTCTAATCTTCTTCCTCTTTATTTGTATTGAAACCCTTGCCTATTATCATCTTGCCTTTTTGCACTGTGTGATGATTCACCTCTATTGGTATTAGACCCACCTCTAGTTGTAATAAACCCACCTCATCCCATTTTTGGAGGGAATCCACCTCTTCTTAGGCCAATAGACATTATTTTAAAATTTTATCTATTTTTTTTTTCTTCTACCTTCAAAGCTAATTGATAAACTTCCTCCATGAAAAGTATTATATGCATGCTTAATTCATCTTGAATAGAAAATATCAAACCATTTAAATAACTTGAAGTTATCTAATCTTCTATTTAATCATGTTCCACTCATATGAAAGTCTTATAAAAGTCATCTGTATACTCTTGTATATTGTGATCTTTTTACCTCAAATTTTGAAATCTTTTGTATAGGGTTTGTGCATAATCTAGAGGAATAAATTTCTCACTTAGCATCTTCTCTATATTTTTCCATGAATTAATCTTCTCTTTACCTTTTATTTGTCTCTCTTTCTATAGGTGATCTCACAAAATCATTGTATGGCCTTTTAATTTCATGCATGTAAATTGTAACTTCTTGATATCTCTTATAGTCTTTCACTCAAATAACTTCTCCATGATATTCATCCAATCTATCAACTTCTCTAATTTTAAACTACCTCCATAATATATAAAATCAACTTTGATTCCTTTATTTCTTCCTTTTAAAATCCAGACCATCCTTTCTTCCATCGATGATGGTTGTTCTTACTATTCTTCTTGCTAAATATTTTTATCATGGTCTGTGTCTTCTTCATCACCACCTTATCTTCTATGTTGATTGGTGATAACCTCAACTAATTTTTCCACTTACCTCTGTAGATATTTTATAATCTAGTTCATCTATGCAATACCTTCTCATCCTCTAACCATTATTTACTCCTCCAAGAATTGAACTTGCTTTGATATCAGATAATGAAATTAAAAACTATCAAGATAATAAAATTACTAATAGGCCAAGATCTAAAAAAATAACTTATCATTGATTTTTATTGAATTAATTTAAATAAATACAAACCCAAACTATGTTTAAATAATTCTTAACTTAGAATTTAAAGCTAAAATGGAAAAATTCAAAAAAACTAAAATTTAAAAAAAATATCTATTTTTTGCAACCACTATTTATAGTAAGTTTCACAGACATGCATGTGTGGATCTAAAAATACACTAAGCACTATAATTATTCTATGGGATTAAATTCAACTAAATTTGATGTCTGGTTCTAAAACTATACAATTCCTAAACATTAAAAAAATCATTAAATGTTAATTTTGGACCCTCAAATGATCACGTATGGCATTCAAAATTTATTTAAATAAACTATAAGTGGATAGATAAACTTATAAAGACATAAAAAATTTTGAGATGGCCATTTTGACATGTTGAAGAGCTCAAACGAAGCTACAAGTCAAAATTTATGGCCTTAAAAAAGTTGGCCTATTTTTTATGCATCAATTATATTACATATAGACTGTATCTTTTTTTTATGGTGGAGTACAATATTTTATAATATATTTTTTTATTTTTTTAAATATATAATATAAAATTATTATTTTAATTATTTTTGAAATTGTAAGTTTAATAATTTATAATAAATTTAACAATATATTTTAAAATATTTGTTTACTACTAAGTTTTAAAGTTTATCAATTTTTGTATACAACATTTATTTATCTTCTTTTATTTTAATTGCATTTGAATTGGTAGGTATTAGACTTCACATACTAAATTTTACTATGTCCTCTCCTTGTCATAACTTTTTTGATGAAAAATATTTATTCAATGTTCCTTTCAAATGTAGGTATAATTTAAATTGGAATAAATAAATAATATTTTTTATTGGTAAAAAAAATATGTAGCCAAACTATTTAATAATAAGCTAATTTTTAATGAGGTTAGGTACAAAATAAATTAAGCATTTTCATTGAGGGCATCAATTTTTTTAACCAATTTAAAATTAGCATATTATTTAACTTGTAAGTGAAAGTAAAAATTAAAGTAAAATACAAGGAAAAGTATTTCTTAGTAAAATTTGAGGTCGGGCCATGATTTTGCTCATCTTTCTCCATTAATGAGGGTGTAAGAGTCTCAAAAAGATAATAGTAATAAATATTAAAGATAATTCATATATTAATTATAATCCTAAATTAAATTTTTAGATAGTTTCTCAAAAAAATTACCTAATATCTATTATGATCTATTAAAAAAATTTATTGTACTTGATGATAAATAAATAAATAGTCATATAACAATCAATTTTAATCTATGGTTGTGGTTGTGTTATTACTATTTTTTCATTGCTTATGTCATGTTTGATGAAAATATGTCCTTGGATTAAAATGGTGGGATAAAACTCATTGTCCTAATAAAATACTATGTTAATCACTATTACTACCTATCCCATTACTTTTGGTTTGAAATTATTACACCATTTTCATCTATCTCATGAACAATAGGGCATACATATGTGCTACATCTAATAAATTAGATAAAATGAGGGTAGTTGACTGTATACATATTAATTAGATGTCATAATTTGACTCAAATCATACTTCATATTACTCAATAGACTCTCAGTTATGTCTCATAATGATTCAATACATAGTTTATTCTTAGTACATTGAACTTTTATGTAAAACTTACACAAACTATACATAATTTTTATATAGTTTGACACAATGATTTCATCAATTGACATAATTACCTAGAAAACTTAATTTATTCTAGATTCAGCTCATATTTTTATAACACAAACATGTTCAATCCACTTAGAATACAACATATAGCTCTCTTTTTGAAATAGATAAAAAAAATTTAGACCTCTAATAGAATAATGGTTTCAAAATGCTACAAGTTATCACAATTTCTATATAATTTTCTCAAAAATTCATAGAGATTTTATGTATATTTGATTGATGAAACTATAAATAGGGTATGTATATGGTACATGACTATATTTGATGTATTTTGGATCATGTTTTTAAACATGTTATGATAATGAAGCCATGCACATAGTCTTTGTTTGCATAAACATAAAAATATTTCTATTAATTGATACTTCTTACTCAGATTATATGACTTAGTTGCACAATAATAATATGGGGGCATGTTGCATGGAACATGTTCTCGTCTCCTAGTTTTGGAACTAGATTCTACACAAGGAATGGAAAATGATGACATTTTACATGCTTTATGGACCATACTTAGTTCAAAATTATATTTTCTTCACTTTTTGCAATACTTTTTCAAAATAATGAATCTTTTCAATGTTTTTAGAGGTTGATTTGGATTTTTTTCACCATTACCCAATTTATATTTTTTTCAAGGCTAAATTAGTGAGATTTTTTACTGTAGTCACATATCTACCTATAACATATTGAAGGAAATCATAGCTTGGTTGCTCATATTGAACACATGGAATCCCTATCATAACTTAATCCTCATAGACATCACTTGAAAACTTATTCAATTCTTTGGCCAAGAAAAAAACAAGATAATATCCCATCCTCTCTCCTTGTGGTTTACTCACATTGAATCCATGTCACCTTCACTTTCATGTAAGAACATGCTACATAGGTAAGTACAAATATGACTTTATTCCTTTTACTCTAGTACTTTAATTTTATTGCATTACTAGGTTAAAAATGGAAGAAAATGTATACACTTAGATTTGGTCAAGAAAACATAATTATTATGTATTTCAAAAATCTTTTATTAATAAAAATAATAGTTTATAACTAAGGTCCCATTGGCACATGTTGTTATGTTAGGATATTTATTTATAATAATAGAATAAACATTCAAAGATAATCCACTTTGAAGGGGAAAGCTCCAAGAGTTAGAATAAATAAGGAAATGAATTTAGTAATGAAACTTATGGTTATTATAGAGATCCATGCTCAACCTTATGTATACCCATAATTGAGAAGAGTCACACCCATTAATTTTTATTGTGTCATCCTAATGAAACATTATGAATTAATAAATGAAATATAAAGTTTATGTTCTCTAGTAATAACCTTGGTATGCATAATGATAGAGGTATAAAATTCCCTTCCCCTTGAAAAATATTTTACTCTCAATTCTAATAAACTCAGGATGTTAATGCATGTATTATTAATACTCCCATGCTACATCTTTAGTTGGAATATTATTCCATTTGATGAAAAATTTAGAAATAACTCAGTCATGTAATTTACTTAGTTTTGTCTCTATAACAAACTCAAATACCATAATGAACTTCCCTTCTTCATCTAACTCAATCAACTCATATTTGATCAGAAGCTTGGAACCAATTTCTTTAATCAAACATGAAACATGAAAGATAAGATGAATTTTGGAAGGAGTAGGTTATAAATTATAAGCAACACTTACGATCTTGTATAGAAACTTATAGGGCCCATAAAGTTTTTGTGAAATCTTGATTTTCTTATGTTGTTTAAGTGACTATTAGATATAAGGTTACAAGTAAAGAATCAACCAATCTCCTTTCTTAAGATTTCTCACTATAGTGCTAATTGGATTATTGTTTCATCTTATTTTGAACCACAACATAATTCATCTTAAGTGCTTGAATCACTTCATAATGGTATTAAACATGATCCTTGATGACACATGCTTTTAAATGACCTACAAAATAAGATGTTGTAGAAGCTGGTGGGGGGGGGAAGTAACCATATATAGGATCATGATCTATCATAATGATTTTGTGAATGCAATGAATTTTCTGGGTATGTGCACAGAGTTGGGGAATAATTATATGCACATTTTCAATAATCTAATCACATTATTAAATAACACAACTACATTACTGACATAATGTAGTCATGTTATTTAAATTGTGGCTCAGTAATTACCAATCCATAACATGATTGCATTAATACATAACACAAATGAGTTATTTAAAACTAATAATCTGATAATGTTAGTAACATAATAACATTATTTAAAATCAATAATGTGATCACATTAATAACCCAATTTCATCGCCAGTGTTTATTATAAAAAAAAGTGAACCTAAACATAAAATTTCCTAATTTTACATTCAAGTTCTTTATTCCCCTCACTTTCCTTCACTTTATAATAATGTTTTGCCTTATTAGACCAATAACTATCACCTGCAATATCACATTATGTGATTAAATTATCAATAATTCTAAATGATGATAAAAAGACAATAAATAACAAAATATATAGACCAACATGCTATGATATAGGTTGTGGTGAAAATGAAACATCTACTCTATGTTCATTCCCTCTACCCTATGTTAGGGGCATAACATCATGATCGATTGATAAAATGTTAAATAATACCAACCATCATGCATATTTCCACCAATATGTTTAGGCCACTGTGCATCCTGCATCATCACCATCTTCTAAAAGAATAACATGATCTCACTCAATTATTTTATTTCCATAGATAAGGGGATAGAGGCACATCCTAGGTTAAACCAAACTGCTAGGTCACTCACTTATACTATAACCTCTCATACACATGTGTGAAATCATCATATATCCACATGTTAACTATTACATGTATAAAATCATGATTATCCTCAATCCATGATCCATATCCAAAATAATGTTTCCATAAAATCATAATAGGTGTTAATATATCCAAAAATAGTCTATACTTCATATCACTAAGTAATTTCCATATTGGTGTAACCCATCGAGCTATGAATATGTATGGATGATCCCAATCCTGAAGAGGGACAATAAAAGAATGAAAAATAGTAATATTCTCATAATCCCATACTTGTAAAAATTTAATAGTGACAAGAACACCTTCATGATCCTCCATGACAAAGTTTTACATCTATCAATATACATGAGATAACATGTTACACCCCCATAAATATCTAGTGTGAATATCCCTAATAGATTGAAAAATGTGACACATGTGATAAAATATGGTCATAGATCCTTCATCCACAATTAAAAATGATGATAGTATTCAACATATAATGCTTTGCAATTGTAGAACATCCAATCACATAATATATCTATGTTCTCAATGCATATATTTTAAGCCCATAAAATCCATTAATATAGGTATCTCTCCAAAAAGAGGAAGTCATAAAATGCACCATAAAATCCTCTAAGGTGATGGTCATCTCACCCGTTAATAACTAAAATCTTAAATTATTAGGATTGTATTGCTTAGATAAAGTAGCGATCAAGTGCATATTATTCATAATTTGGCCTAATTGGCCAATATATGTGCCATGTTTTACAAATTAATTGAAAGTATATTCCATAATTTTCATTGAGACATGCATTAAATCTTGTCTTACATCATAATGATAATAGATTATCAATTCGACTTCAAAAATGGGTCAAATTTTACACTTACCAATATAAACACCATTTCCTCAGGTAATTATACTTAATAATCAAATGTGACTATTCACTATTCTATCATTAACAATTTATTTTGACTAATCTAATGTTAATATTCAATCTACTATGAAATATTATAACATCTCTAACATATGAATATTTTTGACTCCCTTTATATTTCAATCTAATTGATTCGCTACTCTCATCGTTCATATAAAAAAGGGGAATATATGGCATAGATCTAATAATTTATATAAAATCATCAAAAACATATATTAAACAATGTGACCTTAGAGTTTTGGATATTGGTAAAATAATGGGGTTATTTCCAATGCACATATAGTTAGAATAAAAAATTATATATTATAGATTTATAAATAATACACTTTATAGTTATAAAAGTGGTGCTCAGGTTTAAAAAATTCAATCAGTATCACAATCATAATTTTAAAGTTATAAAATCTTGAAAATTATTATATTTTCACATATTATGTGGACATAATCCATTGTATGTGTATTAATATTTTAGTTTCATAAATCAATTTACATATTTCCAAAATTTTGAAACAAAATTCATAATGATCTTTTACATATAGTTAAAGATTATGCATCTACAATGGGGGAATAATATAGTTTGATGCCACTTATTTTAGTTATAGATATGGTAGGATTATGGTTTTGCTCCATTATCTTGAGATCATGCTTTAAAAATATAAAATATATCATAATATTACATAATTTTCAAATTATGTCCTAAGTTATATATAGTGGCCGACTTAGTTTACATGTATAATTCATGACTTGGAGTTCATTATGCACTAAAACATTATGCATGTGAATTTTTAAGTATTTCAAGCCATTTCACATCTTGGGGATAAAAATAGAAACAAACTAAAACTGATTTTAATCAATCCTCAATGGGTGTTATCTATTTAATATAGGTATAATTCAAATTAGGGCTTGATCAGCCCAAGTCTCTAGTCTTAACACATTTTATTGATCCATGATTTACTACAATAATCATATTGAGGATTTTATATCCCTAAATGGTTATGTCCATAAAATTATAAATTTAAGGCTTATCCATTTCCCAAACAAGGAAATTTATAGATGCTACAAGTTTCATTGCATTTCTACTTCTCTGTGGGACACATACATGTGTATATTTTCCTTAATTATTACTTAAAGCATGTAATTTATAGATATATCCTTTGTTTATTTTGAATAATGATGTAATATTATTTTATACATTTAATTTTTTAGGAACACTTTGATGATCATGGCATATGATACATATGCACAACAACATCTTCATGCAACAACACATTCATCAGAGGAACATTTTGATCATCATAGCATAAGATACACCTACACAACAACATATTCACAAGAGGTTTTCATTCTCTTTTTTTATTTATTTAGTATTTATATTTTTACTAAATTTATATATTAGGGAGAGGGGGAATGGACATGAGAACACCCAAATTTGGCACAACACTTATTTTCAAGACTTTTGATAAGAAGGAATCTCATGTTTTGACAAGCATTCACATGTTTTCAAGATCATATACAAAGTTACATATTTGCTTACACTAATTTCTAGAGCTATATTCTAAAGTATTACTCTATTTTCATGATTGTGGAAAAAGTTAACTATGAGAAGAATCATTTAAATTTTAATGATTCACACATACATAGAAGGGAGAAATATGTTAACCTGAGACCTCTTAGATATTTAGACAAAACATAGATTCCATGGGGTTTTCTAAGGTTAGCTTAACCATTCCTACTATTCCCATTTTTTCCCTCTTTGTTATTTCATGTTAATCTAGTGTATGCATAGAAAACTAGGGTTTAGATATTGTAGGTTTATGCACATAAAATAGAGATTGAAAAGGTGAAAAAGTATATTATTGAATTATTTTCACTTCTCAGGCAAGTTTTAGATCTTCATTTTCAAAGGATAAAATCAACCAACTGGAAAAGATCGACCATTGTAACTACTTGAGTCTACCAATGTTATCCTAAGATCAAAATAGTCATTGCTTTTAAATAAATTAGGTTACAATCAGTTCACATAGTTCTAATTCAACCTACAAAAATTAAGGAAATTTACCAAAATAAGATAAATCTTTATCTATCCCTTGAATTTCCTTAGTGTGCTTGTCAAACTTGTATATCAAGAAATGTGTTTGTGAAAATTATATTATATTGCTTCTTTCAATCAATTTACATGCAAACTAATTCATTAATTAAAATTTTAGATAAAACACTTGTTAACTAAGGAAATTAAAATCAAATTACCACTCAATTTTTTTATGACTCCAGCTTTAGATAATTAGAAATTATCCCTCAGTTAAACTTTTTGCTTTATAAATTTTATTACAGACTACCCCTATGAGTAAACCCTATAAGTAGACTTTATGAAATATTTTATATAAAAAAATTATATTGTTAACTTCATAAATGTTTTTCACATATATATTTTATTTATATAAACATAATAAAATACTCTTTTAGGTAATTTTTTTATGTACTTTTGAGTTGTTCTCATTCCAAGAAAAGAAATTACCCTTTAGGAAAAAATTATTCTTTTTAAAAATCATATAAACTTCATAAATAAAAAATATACATACATACATACATACATACATACTCAAATGTTTAAAATTAAAAACAAAAAAAGAAATGGTGGGATGCCACAAGGTCACATCCCACCCAACTAAAGGTAAGGATGGCCCCAAGACAATGTTGGGAAAAACATGGTAGCCATGGTCTCAACTTCTAATAAGACAATGACAAAGCTACCTTCTCATTTAAATATAGGATACAACCATGTTTGGATCCCACCAAGTGGGATGGAAACTACTTATGTACCTGGGGCACAATAATCCCATGGCATCATGACAATGCCATGGCAACAACTGGTAACTTATCAAAAAGAAAAAAGAAAAAAAAAACACAACCAAATGTCAAGGTCGAAACTTATAAAAAAAGAGTATAAAAGACTATTTCATTTTAAATATATATAATACACTCAATGGTGTTTTCATTACTCAATCATAGGTATTTAAAAAAGAAAAATAGAGTAATTTGAGGGGTTTTAAATCTTCCCTTGTTGTATACCTAGTTAGCTTACATACAATATTTAGTAATAGAGTATGTTTTATACACAAGTATTTAAAAAAGAATAATTTAGGGGTTTTCAATATTCCCCTACTATATACTTAGTTAACTTACCTACAGTATTCAGTATAAAATAGTAAATATTATAAAATAAAATTTTATAATCTTAAAGAGTTGTTTAGTTTCAGAGTAGTGTTGTCACCCCTTCCTCAACCTACCAGATGTCAGAGTCGTTAGGGTGTGATACCTCAAGTTGTTGTCTAGACATCACTCTTCCTATTTTCATTTGAGTTTTATATTATTTAATAAAAGAAAGTTTTGATGTTTTGGTGTGTCATAGAGTATGAGCCATGTTTGAAATGTTTAGATATAATTCAAGCTTCTTGGGTGTCATGAAAAATGGATGGGCTATTACAAATTTAGTAAATAATGTTTTCAGTTGGTGCCTTCATGTTTTAAGGTGTTTATCCCATGAGAGGGAGGAATTTCATAAAAAAATGACATATATAAACTTGATATTAGTTTCACCAATTAGGATTTAATCTATTCAATCTTGACATGATGATGTCCTTATAAAAATACTTATTATGCACTAACTTATATGCTAGGTAAATTTCTTAGGTATGTTGAAACTATTCTTTTATCACCATGTAAATGTATATATTAGGTGTTTTAATTTTATGATGCATTATTATTTTTGTTATTAACATGGCTATCATATTTATATCTCCATGGGTGATAAAAATTGATTTTCATACAAAAATATTAATCTAATGAATTAGCACCTAACTCAAAAGATAGGAAAATGAAATCCAAAATTGCATTTGCTAGCCAAAAGATAATGCTTTCTAAGTTTTTTTCAAAAATAAAATCATCAGTTGTTTTATCTTAGGAATCAAGGGATAGGTAACCTTTTTCAAGTAAGCACACAAATCAAGATTTCATATTTGATAAATCCATGGTATTATGGCATTGTGGAACACCCACTCAAAATTGAATTTTTAGGTCAGAATAAGATCCCTTGGGTCTATAAATTTTGGACTATGACAGAAAGTGAAAATTTTGACTACAAAATCAAATGCCCTATGTAATTTTTGATTATTTATATAAAAATTGGTAGTTAAAAAAATGTAAATGTATGTGCACCTAAAATAATAAAACACCAAGATATTTATCAAGAAAAGCCACAACACACATATGGTAGTCCACATACATCTTGAAATCATAGAGCATAATAAGCACATTATTAATCACATCAACTCATAAGATATTTGAATGAATGAAATAATAAATATTGGTTATGTAACAATGTTAAAATTTAGAATTCACAAAGAATATTTTAACATCCTAAGAAAGATCAAAGTATAGAGGATTACCATGCCTCTGAAGGAGACAATCTATTGTTCCTTCTAACATATTTTTCAATAACACCCTCCCCCTAATATGAACCTATGTCTTGTACCTTTTTATTTGGTTAATTTATTGAGTGTGGAGAATAAAAACACCTCAAATATGAAATTCCCTCTTCATAGGGTTATCTAACTTGCCTAAAAACATTGCATGCCTATAGAGGTAATAATACCATGCCTAATAATTTTTTTCCTTGTTTTACTCTCCATGCATAATCAATATTTTTTTGTACTATCCAGAATGAATTTATTGGGAATCTATTCAAATATTGTCATATTTTAAGACCACCTAATGCATTAGATTCCCCTTTATATTTCATATTTCAAAGCATTATTATTTTATTATTATCTCTATGAAAATATGCATGTTAATCCAATTTACTGTGTTTATTGGGTCTTTAAAGAGCAGATAAAGAATTCAACACAAAAAATTTGTTGAGCTAAACATGAAGATAATTATATCAACATAAATAATATTCTACTATATCTCTAATTCCTAATTAATTAACATTGATGAATAATATAAATATATAGTCATAACATCCTATAATTTGTCCAATAGTATTTCACACCCAAATCCAACAAGTTAAGTATTCCTATTATGATATATTGTTATAAAAAATAACAATATATCACAAGAATACAATATTCTATTGTAACACAAACTTACCATATTAACCATAAAGTTATAAAGAACTAATTCCTATTTACTAACCTATTACTATTTACCTTTCAGTAAATAACAACCTATTACTATTTATCATCCCATAAATACTAAAACTAACATAATGTAAAATATAAATTCCTGTCATTCCCCCCATAGTTTTTACATGGTGTAAAAATATTCACACTCTTATCTACAATATCTTCAACTCTTGTAGCATGCCTATTTGGCTTATGACCATGCTATAAAGAGAGCCTCACTCCCATGGTTTGACATGTTTACCCCAAACCTTGACATGAACAAAATAAATAGAATTGTGTCCCACCATATACTCTTAGGTCTACATACTATTAATGCAATATTGATGCACATGACCACTATTATGTGAATAAATGCATCCCACATTTACTTTACATGACCAAAATGGATGTGTCATTGGGGTCATCTCTATAAATAAGAAAGGTAGTCATAGGTTCTTTGTAGTAGTTGCTATCCTAACTATTGCCAAAACACTGTTACCTTCTATGGTTTTCTAGATCTACCACAAACCCTTTCAAGATCCATGAATTGAATTACATTGGTGTTTTTCTCCTTTCACAATGTCTTCATACTAAGGAATCCTTTTTCTAATTTCACACACAAATTATAAATCTTAAAGAAACATATTTATCTATTCTTATTCTAAAAAAACATTAAAAAAAATGAAAAACACACCACACTATATATGTCACCAAAACATTGGTGCAGCCCCATTAGTGGTGACTGATGAGATGCTGATGAAAGACATCCATCTTCTGTGTATCATCTAGCCTCCAATATATCACTTCTTACTTAGGTTATATCTCTATGAAGTTTATATACATGATTTTTAGAGGAAAATCCCCCCACATTGCAAATGTCGCATATAAGTTAAAATGCATCTGTAAGGATTTTTTTTTGACAGTTTTTGACTCTATAGGACTTTTGACAAAATGAATGACATAAAGTATTGACACTCTTGACACATTTTTAAAATGACTCTAAACTTTTCAATAATAACGACTCAATTTTTGATGGATTTTTTACACTTATAAAAAATTGACATAACCTTAAAACACTAATAACATGACTATTATTTATTAAAGACTATAATGTTTTTAAACATAAAATAATAACCTAAAATGACATTTACAAATTTTAACATGAAGACATTTAAATTGTATTAACTAACTTAAACAAAACATAAAGACTCAAAAAATTATAGAGTCACCTAAAACATTAAAATTAATATATAAACCTTTTTGACTTTTAAAAAAACCTTGACTCCACTTCATTATAACTACTTAATAAAAGACTATAATAAATAGAACTTATATTTTAGACTTAGCTATTTTGACTTCAAATACTAAATGGATTTACAAAACATCATAAAGAGACTAACTAACACTAAAGGAAGACATATAAAGACTTTAAAATCAGATATCCAATTCATGTAACATCATAGAGGAGCTTGATGGGTTAGAAGTCAAGCTAGGTTCATTTTAAACTATCAAGTTGAACAATCACATTGGAGTCTACCACTTCTGTCTCAAAACATAAATGCATACAATGAGATTTCTTTAATGTCAAAGAATATAATGTCAAATAAATACACATTTGATACACACTAAGGTGGTTCCCCATTATATATTTTAATGTCACATCAGTTATCATGTAATTAGTTTTATTTTTCCATGATCTTTAAAGATAATTCACTAAATAGACAAACTAATTTTTATAATTGCACACAAAAAATTTATTCATTCAATGCTTATATTTGGAACAAGACTCACAACTAGACTGAATTGATTCTCCTCAGATAGGAGGCATAAGATCTTGGATCGAAACTAAATCAAAATCTCTACATAAATGTAGTAGTTGTATACATAGAACAAAAGTCGATGATAAAAAATAGAGGACTATTAATCCTAAAATAATTATGTAGTTCCTTAGTAATTGTTGATGTACATTACTCTCACAAAGTCAATAAATAACATGAATTGAGACAATAGAATAAATTATGTGCATAGATAATTTTTTTGAATCGTGAGAACCCTGAAAACTAGAATGCATTAGCCTATGATAAATATGCTAATATGGATCCATGAATATATCAAATAAATGGGTGAACAATGAAGATTAAATCACACTAGTCTATGTAATGAATAACAAATGGACCAAGTCTTCCTCTACTATAAATACATAGAATCTAAAAGAGAACTGTGACTCATCTACAAAATAATATTTTCTTCACAAATAACTTATCATTCTCAAGGGTAATGCAAATATAGTAGTGTATCTACCCCTTGATAGATTTAATAGGCCATTGACCCACTCTGATACCACTATTGGGTATTTAAAGAGCGGATAAATAATTTAACACATGCACTTTGCTGAATAGAACATAGAGACAATTCCTTCAAGTTAAATAATATTCTACTATATTTATAATTCTCTGATTAATTAACATTTTCATATAATACAAATATATAGGAATATCATCCTATAATTTTTCCAATATTCTCTCACATGTGAATCCCACTAATTAAGTAAACCTACTCAGATATATTGTTATAATAAATAAAAATATATCACAATAATATAACATTCTCTCATAATACAAACTTACCATATTAACCGTACATTTATAACACACTACTTACTAAACTATTGTTATTTACCTCTTGGTAAATATCAACTTATTACTATTTATGATCCTGCAAATAACAAAACTAATATAATGTAAAAGCTAAATCCATAATAGTATTAACTCAAAGTCTTTATCCTATTTATATCAATCTTGATGGGTGGTCCCTTATTTTTGCCTTCTATAATTCATTTTCTAAATTAATATTTTCAACTCTTAAGTCATATCATGATATCTTTAGTCTCATGTTGTTTAAAAATGGAGGTGATGTTAAGATAAAGTTATGTGTGTTTTTTCATGAGCAATCAAGAATTTCCTCTGGTGGGTCTAGATTAGGACTT
>JARHVA010002166.1:560000-572500 GCA_037957365.1 Torreya grandis | reverse complement strand
TCATTCCTCAGCTAGAATTCATACCAAAGATCATGCAAAGAGAATTCAATTGATCAAATCTTCCTTATTTTTTTTTTCATATAATTTATAGGGAATAGACATCTATAGGTATGAAAATATGAAGAAACAACCAAAGAACCCAATTTTCCAAGTTACAAACTAGGTCATTATTGTACATACTTTCCATATATTGTACCTTTGTGCACATATAAGCTAATATATCAGGGGAAAAATGATCAATCTGAGGCCCTATCTAGAGAAGTGGATATGTAGGTATCACCCATTGACATAGAGGTATTTTTAGATTGACGCCATTATCCCAATAGCTCAATTTTCTCAAGGTTACTAAGAAGATGAAGAACTAGGGTCTTTCACAATCCATGACATAGATCTAAATGCACCAAAGTGAAGGCAAAGACAAACCCAAAATCATCCAGATGGTTATATCCTTTTCTAATAGGTATTATGTATGTTACACCTATGTTTGTTTTAGATAGTAGTGTTAATGATAATGCCCGAGATTAATGCTAGTATTCATAGCTCTAAGGGAACTCAATCCAAAATTTGGTGACTATTCTAGAATCTTCTTCCAGTTTATTTCCTACTTATTCCAAATTTAGAGTTATGTTTTCATCATAACTATCAAAGTAGATTATTTATCTGTCATATCCATATCTATCATAGTGGTACTTTCTATTTTCAACTTATCTTAATTTAATAAATTCAAAATATGTTGTATCCGAGTTTAGCATTTAATTGGTGTATTGTATATCTGATTATCATCTTTGCACATTATATTTTATATATTATTAAACCTATCTACCCAAGTATGATCCACATCTAAATTTAGGATTAAACACTTAACAACCATATTTTTAAGGTTGTGAATGTTTATTGCATTTTTTGCACCCCTTAAGCCATACTTATTTACTCAATGCTTCTATTTCAATTTCAATGATATTACATTATTTACCTTGAATTATTTAGGTCTTAAATCAAATAATTCATATTACTATGTTGGGAAACACTACCCCTTAATTATTGAACCTATCAAAGTTTAGACTATGGATTATTCTTAAAATATATAATTATATGGAAAATTTATATCTTAAATTAGTAAGGATCCTAACCATGATTTTTTTCATTATTGAATTTATTCTTTATTTTTCACAAGATCATCATCTTTATAAATTGATAAAAACCACCTACAAATATATAATAAGTAATTTATATTTAAAAATTCTACAAAAATATATTGGTAAAAATAGTGATAAAAATATAAAAGAAAATATAAATAATAAAAAGTGATAAAACTTTATAAAAATAATAAGATTTTTTTAAAAATCCTATAATCACAAAAAATTTAAGATCTTCTTTACCAATTGATCCCTCAAGAAATTTCGTTTCTAACTATAATTTCCATAACAAAAAAACTCATAAATTAAGAGTCTCATTAATATAAACTTCAATGGCAAGTAAAGAAAGAAATCACACATCATAATTCAAACAATAATAGTTTCAAACATTACATGTATCCATATAAAAAGTTAAAATTGAATATAATTGTAATATCATTGCTTAGTTAGATATTTATTTAATGTATAATATTTACTTACATGAAATCCATATTCAAAAATTATTTTTTAAATTTACCTTATATAAATACATTGCTCAAGTAAAACTCACCATAAAAATTGGTCTACATAATTATAATATAGATAATATTGAATTACAATTATTTTATTTTTAAAATACCCATTTACTTTTAACAAAGTTAAATAGTAATAAAGGCTTAATCAATTTATTTAAGAATATCATAGAGATGGTTAGACATGATTTAGAGGAGTATCTTGAATATCAAAATATTTGATGATAGTCATGAAAATAGCACAATTGTAGATGCATGTCTATAAGTGACAATAGACCTCACCTTAAAATTTGACAATAAAAAAATAATACTCATAAGAGGATGTTTTCCTCTTCTAAAAATCATGAGAGGAAGTGATACTTCTATAAAATGAAACAAATGCATATATTTATTGTTGTGGTTGTGCTTACCTAAACCTAATCTCTAATAACCTCACTTAGTTTTTTATGTTATGATGTTGATCACCTATAAAATAGTTTATTCTCCTCACTTTATATTGGCAATAATATTTCAAACCTAAGGAAACAATAAGTTTTTTGGATACTTTTTTAAGGATTAGATTCACTTTTAAGTACTGTCCACTTATCAAGCACTAGACAATAATTTAAAATATCCTTAAAATAAATTAGCTAATTATAGATAATTCCAATATCATATAAAATCCTAATGATCTATAACATTAGTCTCTTTTTCTTTCAAATGATAGCTATGTTATGAACTTATCTTCCATAATGATAAATATTTTAATGATTACTTGATCTCTTTTGAATGCATGCAAGGCTCAAGATGCTTACTCATAAAGTAGTTGTAATGCATAAATATTTATAGACAAATTGAATTCAATTTATGGCCTTGTTTGCACTCAAACCAACATCAAATAGTTGAAAAATAAAAATGGTGGGACAAAATGGTCTATGTATATTAATTGAGACGAACCACACAAAGGGCCCAAGATCATGAGTAATGCTCCTAAAAAACATAATAATGTCAATCATACTCCTAGCATGGTGTTTAACCCTCTATGAAATAGAGAGGGGAGAGATAGATAATTGGATGGATTAAAAAGAGAAATATGGACTATATGAAATCGATAAAAATAATAAGAATTTCTAATTTAGCAAATGAGATGTAGAAGGTTCGATAAAGTAAGTTTGTTGTGTCCATCACCACCCAAGTTTAAATCTCATGAGGTGTTTATAAGTCAGATGTGGCCATTTGAGTTTATTCAGTGGTTTCAAGTGATCAAATGATCGATGTTTATAATGGTTTAGTAGTTTTTGGGGACTGAATCCTTAATTTATACCCCAAACCTAGTTTGTAGCACCAATGAAAAATGAATATTGATAAAACAAAAAAAAAAGTCCTCTAACTTAAATCAATAATTAATAAATACATAAATATCCTAAAATCATAATATTTAACAACTCATAAATACAGAGAAACCATTTTTAAATATAAATAATAGCCATACTTTAAACTTTAATTTCATCCAAAATTACTTTAAAAAGTAGATACTAACCATGGACAACAAACAAATGAAATGACTTTTAATCAATATGAAATCGATTCCCTTACTATACTAGTAAATACTTTAAACTTTAATTTCAGCTAAAATTACTTTAAAAGGTAGATACTAACCATCAGATAATAAAAAAATGAAATGACTTTTAATCAATATGAAATTGATTCCCTTACTATACTAGTAATTTTTTTATGCATCTACTTTTAAATTTTGATTTCAAATATCCATATTCAAAATGTTTAAGTAATTATGCCCAATTTAATTTTAAAAATAGATAAATTAAAAAGATTCACAAACTAAAAGAAAGTAAAATACATGATGGAATCATTTTAATATAACAACTTTACAATTCATTTTTAAGGATAAATCAATTCTATCCTCTAAATAGTTTTTGTTTCCAAAATCTTATTCCAGCTTTATCAAAGACGTTTTTGACAAAATTCCTTGATCAAAATTTGGATATAAAAAAAATAGGGGCATAAAGAGAAAGCAAAAATAGGGCAACAACACTTATTATAATGATTAACCAAAAACATTAAGTAGATTACAATACACAGTTCAGTATTAACTGTGAAACTGAAATTACCAAAAAATTAGGGCACGTACTCAGTGAAATAAAAGACTCCTAATAGCTAACTGGTGTCACGTACTCAGCTAAGCAATAGACTCCTAACAACCAACTGACATATCACAAATGGTTAGAGATAGGGGAGATTATAATTTAACACTCCCTCTTAATCTCAACTGTTACATTCTTCAGCGCTAATGCTGCCTAAGTGCTATCTCTAAAATTCAAACACAAATCTTCCCAATGGTTTGGTGAAGATATCTGCTAGTTGATCCTTATATCCACAAAATTGAAGTGTGATTTCACCACTATTGACAATCTTGCAAATGAAATGATAACGAGTGTCAATATGTTTGCTCTTCCTATGAAATACATGGTTTTTAGACAATGTTATTGCTGAGATATTGTCACAATAGATAGTAGTTGGCTCCTTTTCCACATGGGCAAGATCCATCAAAAGTCCTCGTATCCAAACTACATGGCATGCTACTGTAGTTGCTGCTACATACTCGGCTTCTATAGATGAAATGCTGACAATGGGTTGCTTCTTGGAAGCCCATGAAATCAGATTTGTCCGCAAGTGAAAAGCATATCTATAAGTGTTTTTCCTATCATCAAGGCTACCTGTAAAATCACTATCTACGTATCCTTTAAGTGTGATGTCTTTAGAATGTGTGTACCATAATCCATAATCAATTATACCTACAACATATCTCAAAATTCATTTTCCAACTTTCCAGTGAGACTCCTTGGGAGACTCCATAAATCTAGAAATAAAACTAACTGCATACATTAAATCAGGTCTTGTTGTAGTAAGGTACATGAGACTACCTACAAGTCTCTTATATAGTGTTGAATCAACTTGTGGTTCATCATCCTGTTTGCTCAATTTTGTTTCTATAGCAATTGGTGTTTCTGTTGGTTTCAATTTATCTATCCTGAACCTCTTCAAGATGTTTATAGCATACTTTTGCTAACATATAAAAATTCCTTGAGTTGATTGCTCAACTTCTATTCCAAAAAAGTACTTCATGAGACAAAGATCAGTCATCTCAAATTCTTTTTTCATGACTATTTTAAATTCATCTAATATAAGATTTCCAGTATATATCATGTCATCAACATAAAGATAAACAATAAGTATGTTACCTTGATGATCTATTTTTATGTAGAGAGTGGGCTCATTGTAACTCCTATTGAACCCATTGTTGATCAAGTAAGAGTCAATTCTACTATACCAAGCTCTGGGAGCTTGCTTCAGACCATACAAGGCCTTCTTCAATCTGTAGACTTTGAACTCTTTGCCTTTAATTTCAAACCCTGGTGGCTGATTGACATAAACCTCTTCCTCTAATATGCCATTGAGAAAGGATGTCTTTATATCCATTTGAAACACTAGCCATTTTTTCTAGGCTGCAATGGCTAAAATAGCTCGAATGGTATCTAGTCTTGCTACTGGAGCAAAGGTTTCACCATAGTCAACACTAGGCTACTGAGAAAAACCTTTGGCAACAAGCCTTGCTTTATGCTTCTCTTCTTGTCCTTTCTCATTGAACTTTGTCTTGTAAACCCACATGACACCAATGCTGGTTTTATGTACAGGAAGTTGAACAAGATCCCATGTCTTATTTCTCTGAATTGCATCAATTTCTTCATTCATGGCCTCTACCCAATGCTTTTCTTTCACTGCTTCTTCAAAATATGTAGGTTGATAAGACAAGAAGACAAAGTGAACTTGTTGACCCATGTCACTATTTACTTCATAGATATCTCTTAAACTCTTTGTTCTCTGATTTCTTGGAGAAGAATTTGACTAATTGCTAGAAGAGTTGTTTGCTGGTAATTCTTCTTGTCCCTATACTTGTAATCTTGGCAGTGAAATTGAGGAAGCTGGCTGTCCTAAGCTTTCCTCCTGTTCACTATTTGATGGATCATTTCCTTTGTCACTTCAAGATCTATCTTCTAGGAACTTGACATCCCTGCTCACCACAAACTTCTTGGAGATTAGATTGTATAGTCTATAGGCTTTGGAATGTTCACTATATCCAGTAAAAATACATTTCTCACTCCTATCATCAAGCTTTCTTCTCAATTCCTCTGGTACATGGGCATATGCAATGCATCCAAAAACTTTGAAATGGGAAACACTAGATTTAGTGCCACTCCATGCTTCTTGAGGAACCTTGTCCTTCACACTCATTGTAGGAGATCTGTTCAGTATGTATACTGAACATGCAACTGCTTCAGCCCAATAATCATTAGGCAGATTCTTAGCTTTAAGCATGCTTCTAGCCATATTCATGATCATCCTATTTTTCCTTTCAACTACTCCATTCTGCTGTGGAGTGTACCTAGTTGTGAACTACCTCTTGATCCCTTGTTCCTTACAAAACCCATTAAATTCATGTGAATCATATTCATCTACTCCATCTGACTTGAGCACCTTGATGTATTTTCCACTCTACTTTTCAGCAAGAGATTTAAATTCTTTGAACTTCGTGAAAGTTTTAGATTTGTTCTTAAGAAAATAGACCCAGACATTCCTACTAAAATCGTCAATAAAAGTTAGAAAGTAAAAACTTCCACCAATGGACTAGGTTTGCATGGGACCACAGAGGTATATATGGACTAGTTCAAGATTCTCTTTTGCTCTATAGGAGGCAATCGGAAAGCTGTCCCTGTGATGCTTTCCTAGAATACAATTTTCACATGGATTGGACTGTTCACTTATCATTGGCAATCCCTTGACCATTGACTGCTTTTGTAAAAGACTAAGACTCTTAAAGGGTAAATGACCATACCTACAATGCCACAACAAAGTTTCATCTGTGCTTGAGATGTGGTGTGCATATGATTGTGACTAATTGAAACTTCTCATATTCAGTGGGAACATTTTATTTTTGGTCATTTCCACCTTAGCTACAAGTCTCTTACTAGGTGGCTTATCTAAAATGATGCAAATAGAGCCCTTGAATTTGACATCATATCTATTTTCAATTAACTATCCTACACTGATCAGATTATGCTTAAGATGTGGAACATAGAAAACATCATGAATTGATTTCAGTTCATTTTGTTTAGTCAGGATAGGCACAATACCTTTACCCTAGGCTTGAACTTGAGAGCCATTTCCTAGCTTAATTTTTGATGTGGTGAACTGTCTATACTGGAAAACAATTATTTGTTATGTGTCATATGATTGTTGCAACCATTGTCTAGCAACCAAAGATCCTTGTTGTGATCATCTTCGGTAATCTGGCATGAGAGGAAGATTACCTCAGATTTTCCTTTTTCAATGTTGGAGACATTGGCTCTGCCTTTGTTCTAATCTGATTGCTTCTTCCTACATTCACTTTCATAATGTCCATACTTCTTGCAATATAAGCATTGAATATTGGACTTGTCTGTCCATTTTCTTCCTCTCCCTCTCTGACTATGAGAATGTCCTTGTTGGTTTGATTGTCCTAATTGTTTGAAAGTTGAACTCTCTTCAATGTGATGAAAACCTCATCCTCTTCAACCTTTGCCTCTACCTCTTCTGCCTCGGCCTCTACTGAAGGAAACTTGAGTCAAGAAGGCATTTTCGAAGGACTCTCCCTCCAGGATGAGCCTTGATTCATGAGATAGAAGAGAACCCATTAGTTCATCAATAGTCATTTTGGACAGATCTTTTGACTCTTCTATGGCTATAACAATCATGGCAAATTTCTTGGTTAAGCTTCGCAACACTTTCTTAACAATCTTTTGATCTGTTATATCCTCGGCATGAATCTTGAGTTGATTCACAATTCCAAGCACCTTGGTCATAAACTGATCAATATTCTTAGTTTCTTTCATCTTAAAGTTTTCAAACTCTCTCTTAAGAGTTTGAAGTCGAACTGTTTTGACTTTTTCATTACCTTGGTATGCCAAACCCAGAGTATCCCAAGCCTCTTTTGCACTAGATGCACCTGTGATTTTTGGAAATATTTCATCTTCCACTGAACTCTGGATCAAGAATTTTGCATCTGTCTCCTTTCTCCTTCGTGCTTCGAGAGCATTCTTGTGAGTATTATTCATAGCTGTTAGAGTAGCTTGATCAAGTTCTTTGAAGCCACTCTCTACCGTTTCCCAACATTCTTGAACTTGCAGAAATGTCTTCATTCTGATAGACCAGAATTCATAGTTTTTGCTTGTTAACATGGGCCCTTGCATTTGCCATAAATTGTCGGTGGATGCCATGTAAAATCCAAGCCCTTTTGGTCACCCCTTTCCAAATGGTCATTCAATGCTGGCCTACAGGCAAAGTATTCTCCTTTTATTCTTCTTTCACTCAGATCTCTAAAGTGTCCACCATCTTTCAGATCGATTTGCTCTCCACTCTGTGAAGAGGCTTAAGCCTGCTCTGATACCATGACAAAATTCCTGGATCAGAAAATGGATATGAAAAAAAAAGGGGCATAAAGATAAAGTAGAAACAGGGCAACAACACTTATTATAATGATTAACCAAAAACATTAAATAGATTACAATACACAATTCAGTATTAACTGTGAAACTGAAATTACCAAAAAATCAGGGCACGTACTCAGCTAAACAAAAGACTCTTAACAGCTAACTGGTGTCACGTACTCAGCTAAACAGAAGACTCCTAACAGCTAACTGGTGTCACGTACTCAGCTAAACAAAAGATTCCTAACAGCTAACTAGTGTCACGTACTCAGCTAAACAAAAGACTCCTAACAGCTAACTGACAGATCACAAATGGTTAGAGACGGGAGATTATAATTTAACAATTTTAACCATGACAAATGTACATATCTTTGAAGTAATCGTAAGTAATGTATACGGGAAACAATTTTCACAATCCTAATTCAGTGAAACTCATACACATTAACACAATTGTAAGCATATTCATAAGACTTTAGAAGGACTTGTTGTTGTGGTTCCGCACTCGAAATTATCGGTGCAGCCGAAAGTGCAGAAAACATTATTGTACTTCAAGCACAGATATGACAACGTCACCCAAAATACTGCGACGCCAACATAGAGCCCAGAAGTTAGAAGAGCCAGTGGATTCAAGGCCTTGCTAGCTAAAACTATTCTTCTACTGCAGTCGGGAGTTACAATGGATTTCATCATATTACTCTCCATGTTATGATTGAATCTAAATTGGCCGCCGTTTTCATGACTGCAACATAAAATGGGATGAAGGACAGATATGACCAGCACAACGAGAAGAGTGGCCTTCATATGACTTATTCCTGCCATTGCTCTGAACTTTCTTCCTTCCTTTCTCCTCACAAATCACTCAGAACCGTAGATTTGTATTTACTGTATTAGTGGAGTCTACGTTTGCAATGGGTTCAATTTATCCCCTCCCTCGGCGGCAACCAAGTCAGCAATCTGTTGCCTGGTCAATGGTCGGGCTGAATGATTTTGCCTGGCTTAAAAAACATATTATGGGAGCTTCGTAGGAAACAAATGGAGGTTCAATTCAAACCGAATAAAGACAAAACAGTATCAATCGTTCATGGTTTTTGCCATTTAAAGATCAGATGAGAATAAAGAAAGGTTGGGACTACCAATTATATTTTAAATAGATTGCCAATAGTGGAGACTTAATTATTTCGATTAGGATTTAGAAAAGGTAAATGTTTTAATAATTCGAAAATAATTTTGAAAACTAACATGACATAGTTAAATGATGCACTAAGAAACCCAATGGACTTATAGAAATAGATAAAAATAAAATTTAATTTAAAAAAAAAAATGTCAAGTGAAAAATTATGAAAATAAAATAAGTAGAGAAGAACATAAATTAAAGAAAAAAAGTAAATAGATTAGTAAAGTGAATTATGTGTCTATACGAATATTAAGTTATGTGTGAAATATGAAACTTTGATTGTCAAATAATTTTTTGGTATCTGTTATTTTACTATCAAATTTACCCACGAGCAACTTTGGTCATCAAATTTGGTTTGTGTTTGTTTCAATCAAATATCTTTTATTATGTCAAATCCATATTGTACTTGAATATGTATTTTAATTGTTCTTGTGTAGGTCTGGTGTTTGATATCATACAATCTCGTCTCTTTTCTTTCTTGAATTTGACGGCACAATATATGATTTGATTTCTTCTTTATCTTCTTTATCTAGTTCATCACAAATGTTCAAATGAAAAATATTAAAAGGTTTATGGATCAGGTAATCACAATGGAGTTGCAACTAGATATTCCTCATGATGGAATGAGACGCAGTGTAGTTATTTATGCTATGTAAAAAGTATCTTAAACAAGCGATTTTCCTCCTCTTTGCTAGATTTGTAATGAGACTACATGGACATTCAAATAAACCATCTTTTAGTACACATAGATGATGTCACAATAAACTAACATTTCTATAAATGTGGATTTATTCTACTCCATAACATTTTTGATTAGGTTCTTTTTGGTATTCGATATTACTGATATTGAATTCTAGAATAATTGACAATGGAATCCAATTTCAATATAATTTGATTAAAATATTACTGATATCAAAATCCAATTTCAGTAGTATTAGATTTCAACTTTGGTAATATCTAAATCTAGATTCATACTAATCATATTACAATATTGCATTTTCCAACATCTCCATTTTTTTTAGTTCTATATTTTTATTATAGTACAAATCTCAAATGAACCTAGATCTAAAGCAATATGGTATTTCGCTATCTATTTTTTGTATGTGCCACTTTCTAAAAATAAAATATAACTCAATGTAGAATAAAAATTAATTCCACAAGAGAATTGTTAGTAGTTGAGTGTACACAAATAGTTAAATAATGCCTAAATTTATATTAATTAATAGTTTTCTTTTCTATTATGTATTAGGTATCTAAATTTTATCTCAGAATAACTAATCACATAATGACTTGTCACCATTTTAACAACTAGTATACCCAGATACATCTTTTTAATACCATAATAAAATATTTTTAACATGCATTTGAAATTTATTATATAAAATTAATTGAAATCCAAACTTTCTTGAAACAACCACCCATAAAAAAAATTGGAATTATATATAAGAGTATATTTTTGGATGTGTGTCAGACCCAATACCTCACTTACTAATACAAGCAATACTTTTTTAACGCACTCATGTATGCATAAAAGGAACTAAAATAAGTGAACTGAGGTAATTTGGAAGAGGTAACTACATAAAAATGGTGCTATGGGGAAGCATGTTATCTTCATAGATGTTTATGGGCCTTGGGGTGTATCGATGTATGAATACATAAATAGAATCCAAGATCCATATGTGGTACTCGTTCTTTCACATATGACCTTTTCTAGGTCCTTAACCTTAGGTATATACTTCACTCTTCTTAATGGGTTTTAGTTCTACTTGAGGATGGTTAAGTTCTTAGGATTAGTTTGATCAGGAAGAATAAGTCTAACATCATATGTTATTTTTTAGGTTAATATAGGTTTATGTCAAAAGTACGCATTACTTTATTGATATAAGCTCATAATTAAACATGATTTAAGATAAGTAAATTATAAATAATAACCACAAATCAATACTATGAAGATTTATGTTAAGTATGCAGTTGAAATACTATTTCATAGAAGATATCACATCAATAACATATTGAAACTGAAGGCTTTGTAAGCATTTTATAGTGCTATCAACGAAAGTTGTAATGACCTCATGGCCTAATTGTTAACACATCATTGCCTTATTACTCCACACAACACTCAATTAATAAGAGTGGATGTCGTTATTAAAATAAATGAATAGTGATATCATCATGATCAATATCATTATTTACATTGGTAGCCTATAATTGAATCCATGTTACAACTTTATAATGACATAGCCAGTGTGATATTATAACACAAAGATAATTCAAAACATAATAGAGCCAATATTACCCATTTAGTTAATCATTAATCATCTAATAATTTTAAAGGAAAGAGCATAAATATTATTCTAGTATTTTTAATCGTTCTCTAACTTAGAGTTTATTTAACCCAATAAACCAATATCACCTTAACCATTCACAGATAAAGTAATTTATTAAAGGAGTAATTCTCTTTACATAATAATTTGCATTGCCATCTAATGGATTATATTTCATTATAAACTAACATATTCTAGATTTGAACAAGTATAACTAAGCTTTTACTCAATAGAAAGTAAATGAACTAGATGATTTGTACGTACATAAACTACAGAAGATTTTCATACAAGTAAATGTATACAACTCATATAAATAGAATTTCAGCTGAGTTTCAAGTTGAGTGAAACTCAAATAAAATATTCTACTTAAGTAACTTTTACAAATTTATGTTGGGCATGCCATGGTACATCAATACAAATAATTTTAGTTATCAAAAAGGGAATGAAAGCACATGTGATTGTAAGAGATGATAATCAACAAATATTCATGCCTCCATCATTTATTCATACACCAATAAATGAAGTAGAAAATAATATTTAGCTATCCCATTTCATATGTTGGAGTAATACAACATGATTTATGAATCAAATCTATACTAATTCATACAAAAATGCCAATCTGATTATGTTAAAGGTAGTCTTTGTAATAAACTAGCCAATTTAGAAAATTCTTGTAAACATCTTATATTATATGAGAGAAATAGATTAACTCAAAAATTATTATTAATTATATAAAATGATTACTTTTAAATGATAGAATAAAAGTAACACCTCTAAATTTAATATACTAAATATACACAACTTTATATGAAACTAGATACGTCTAAATGTGT
>JARHVA010002166.1:535000-555000 GCA_037957365.1 Torreya grandis | reverse complement strand
TCACATTATAATTGAAAAAAAAAATCAATAATTATATTTTAAAGGTATTAGTAATAATTACTTGTATATTAAGTAAACTAGGAATACAAAAGAGAAAATCAAAGATCAGGCATTAAAAATTTGTGTAAAAATAGATGTCATTCAAAAAAATCTAATATATTTAATTTAAATAGATGTCACAAATTCTAAGCTACACAATTTCAATTGAATGATTACAAATGAATTATGACATAATTATGTATGTAAAAATAGTCGGCCACTAGTTATACTATTATATATTATTTTGGAAAATAAATTATTTATGGGTAGGTTAGAATAACATTAATATAAAATTTAGATCACTTCAACACATTTTAAACTATATATAAATAACTTATAATTAATCTCTAATAAATTATGGAATAATTGTGTATGTAGAAATAAATGACCACTAGTTTTACTTGTATAAACTATTATAAAATAAAAATTTCATTTATTTTCTCATTAAAATAATTTATTATAATAATTTTAAAGAAAATCTATATTTATATTTTTAAATTATAAATAGATGCAAGCGTATGTTATATATATGTAGAAAAAAATGACCAATAATTTAACTAATATACTTCTTCACCCATTTAGGTCAGGGTATTCAACCTAATCACCTTTGTAATTAGATTTACTAAAATTTATTCATTTATACTCTTTCCCTACATGATTTTTATATTGACCAATCACCTATTCTTGAGGAGAGGAATGTACTTTTCTCTTAAAAATCAAAACCAACCATTATTATGGTAGGTTATTCTACCACTTAACCATGTCCATCTTTATACAACTATGACTAGAGGAGAGGGATGTATTGTTATTTAAAACTCAAAACCAACCATTATTATGGTAGATTATTTTACCACTTAACCAACATACTTATATGATTATGAGTTTTGATTACATTATAAACATTCTTTAGGTTGTGCTACTTCACACAATGTTCTTATTCTGATTTTGCCACTATCATTTTTCGTGAACAATATAGAACTCCAATCAAGGAATTCATGTTAGGATGTTGATAATTATACCACTTAACTATTGAATCTTTTAAAGTCTAGAGCATGATTGTTCTTAAAATTTATTATTATATGAAAAATGTCTTTTTGTTTAATTTGGGAAGGAATTGATACTGCATTTACTCTTAATTTCTCACAAGGGAAACACCTTGATAAGTGGTAAAAACCGTATTCAAATATATAAGGAGGAATTTTTATTAAAAAAAAGCACAAACAAATATATCCATAAAATAGTGACAATAATGTAAAATAAAATTTCAATAAAAAAAAGTGATAATAAATTCTTAAAATAAAAGAGTTTTTTTATAATTTAATGATTACACATGTTTTAAATTTTATTTAATAAATGATCCCTAGAGAAATTTTCATTCCCGCCTTATGTGATATATACAACCCATAAAGAGAGGGTTTGATTAATATGAACTTTGAAATGGAAAAAGGATAGATCTAACACATCATACATCAAACAATAATAGTTACAAACCTTAACTATGTATATGTATAAAGTTAAAATTAAAAGTAGTTTTAAGGTCATTGTTGAGATAAAAGCTAATTTAGTGACATGAAACATTTTTAAGATTTTTTTTCCATTTATTTTAAATAAAATTGGGTGTTTAATTTAAACTCCCCATATAAATTTATATACATAATTATATTTAGGGAGTGATAATAATAGAATTTAACCCTAACTTCATACCTACATGACACCCAAAAATTTCCATGTCAATAATTTAGAATTATAGTAATGGATAAATTGAGGATTTTTATATTAAATTTTAGATTTTTAGGGTGTGATGTGCTAGTATTGTGCCAACACAATGATTACCATGCAAGGTAGAATTAAAGTGAATTTTTTAAATTCAAATTGATATGTGATAACTAAATTCTACAAAAAAATATTAGCGGGAGCCAAAATTAGAACATTTAAACTTTAGTTAATAATGCTTAGTCCATGTTATGCATGCAACCTATTTGAGGTGGAAAATTGATAACACCTCATTATCTTGCATTAAACACCTTGTTGTGGGGATTGAACTATCCTATCTTTGTACTCAATCACACCATTCTATTTTATATTTTCACACTTTAGTTTACATTTACTTTATTATTTAAGGGGAAGAGAATATGTAGTATGTTTGAATATTAGTAGAAAGAGGATTCAAGAAGGAGATATAGACTACCGTTTTTGTTAAGGATAAATTTCAACCATTTTCACATGTCTTAGAATTTAAAATAAACATTTATCTAAAAAAATTCAAAGAAGAAATTTTATCATTTTAATTTTAATTTTAGTTTTTCCATCAACCTTACACTCAGACTTTGGCTAGTTATTTTAATGATTTTTTTTAATCATATCAAGAGCATTATTATCATATCAAGAGCATTATTATTATTATTATTATTATTTCTATTATTATTATTATTATTATTATTATTATTATTATTATTATTATTATTATTATTATTATTATTATTATTATTATTATTATTATTATTATTATCATCATCATCATCATCATCATCATCATCATCTTCATCATCATCATCATCATCATCATCATCATCATCATCATCATCATCATCATCATCATCATCATCATCATCATCATCATCATCATCATCATCAAATGTTTGGACTATGTGAGGATGAACTATTTATTTGTTCCCTATATATTTAGGATGGTATTAAGGTTAGTACTTACATCAAGGAATAGATATAAAAACTATGATTAAGAGGGATGAATCCATAACAATAGGGACTTAGATAAAAGGAAATAAAAAATCATGACACCCAATTCTTTTAATCTACTAATTTTCTCTATTTCTTATTGTGGTCAATGTTTTTTTAATTGATTTTTCTTATTTGGATTTAAAAATATTAATGGAACAGGTTTACACCCATTATTTCCTAATTTCATGTTTGAAATCCTCATTTTTGTCTACCCATTTTCTTATAAAACATCATTTTCAAGTACCCATCTAGATGTTATATGCATTGTGTTCATTAAAATCAGTGCGAATGCTTATAAAATAGATAGTAGACATGAAGGTATATAAGAAAACGAATAAAAATGAAATAATATGACATGATTCATTTTATATACCCCCATTTTCTTTAGTGATGTTTTTGTTCTCCCTTTTGGTTGGCAATGTAAATATTAAATATTTGCAGTAGGGATGCTAGGCCATGGACATGAGTTTTTCTATATGATTGATTGTAGAAAAAGAGATATGAAGTTATTTATGACTGGAATAATAAAATCAAATAGTGATTTTATGATTCAAAGTAGATTTAAGTAAGTAAATTGTTGTTGAGGCACACACCTAGTTAAAGGAAGGCTTCTTTATTTTTTTGTTTTTAAATCTTTTTGAATTTCCAAGGCTACCCTTATAAAAATAAATTACAATTTATTACCACAAAAAGATGTAAAAAGGAGGAAATTTTTTATTTCATTTTTAAAATCAAACCTTTAAGGAAAAAGTGTGAATCTGGAAGAAGAAATAGACAAAGAAAATATCCGACAAGAAAATAAAATGAAGGTAAGAATTAATATCTTAATTTGGTATGTATTTTTCATATTCTTATTATATGGTGTAATAAAATGTTTTTTTTTGTTATAAAAAAAGTATGGTCATGCCCATATGTAACCTACATGGAAGAATATTTGATAAATAGTTATGATTAGTCTCGAGCTTTTGGTATCGGTGTACTTGGTGCCTAAAAAAGTATTTTATTTGTTTCCATATTTTAAATCCTAGTCCAAAAAATCTTATCCTAGTGTGGTAAAATTGAGTTAGTTTTAATATGGAAGACATTTTTTTAATTTACAATTAGAATTGATTCTGACATGTCATTCTAAATTGTGATTAAGCAATCATCTATTGCTAGATTGAAACATGTTGTCTTTTCAATCTAAGTTGACATGTTCCGTTTTAAAATTTTGTTTGAACTAAATACTGTTATATTGCTTATTTTGAGGATTTTTATCTTGCTATACTTCATTATCATATGCTCACATTTAATCTTTGGATGCCAATGCAAGGTTTTCCCTCACTTATAAATAAAGGCTCCTTAAGAAGGAAAAACTTTCTTGTGTGTTATACTTTTATTTTTCTCTTTTTGATAACTAAAATGTTCTATATAATTTATCTTATCTACTAAATCTATTTTATTTTTGAAAAACCATTGATGGAGAGGTATTCAAATAGAGGCTATCTAGCATATCAAAAACTATAAAATTGTTTTTAGAGGTCAATTTTACCAAAGAGTCAATCCTTGTCTTAGCAAGTTCCCACTATAATATGGGTGGCATTCAAACAAATCACCATGGAACATAAAAGTGGTTAATGAGAAAGCATACATTAATAAAAACAAGTAATGATAGATATTCTTTCACTATTACTATCAATCTTGAAATTGGAAAATGTAAATTAATATGTATATTTATTTGGAATGAACTATTTTTTATTTGATCATTTCAAAACAATATAGGTATATCAGTATATGGTGGTTACATTTATGAAATGTTTATATTATGAAGTCTTGAATTTTTTGCTACAAAGTAATAGTATCTACATATATTTTAGGCATGGAGTGAAACATAGTCACTCAACATGCACTAATAGAACAAGGTATATAACAAAATTACCCATTTAACCAAGAGGTCATTTTACATCCAAAATAGTATTGGTGTTTTCAAATATGATTAATCCTTGGATTATATTTGTTACTATTTTAGATTCATATGGGTCCTTTATTGCTCATATTTACATCACCATTAACAATGGGTTTACAGGTGAGGTTTTTAAAAGTCACTAAGGCCATGAACCAAAGTGTCTTATCATTTTTTTACATTTCTTATATTTCACATATCTTTGGTCTTAATTTAGGATTAATTAATTTATTTTTGTAGTTAATTTTTCATTTGGTTAACGAAGGATTATATTGTAATAAGAATCATTTTTAGGAATGCAATTCATGTAAATATGTGTTTGATTTATTTGTATGAATTATTTTCCCTGGTTAATAATGTTTTACTTTAATATAAACAAGGTTATACCAATGAGAATCATAAAAAAATATTACTAAAATCCAAACATCAGAGATTTGAAACATATTTAATAACACTCATTTCACGCTAGGCATGCAACCTATTTGAGATGCCAAGGTAATAACACCTCACCATCTAACATTAAATAACCTATTATGGCCATTACATATCCCACATTGAATAACCTATTATGGACATTGGAGGAGCCCATCCTTGTGCTCAGTCAAAGCTATCTAATTTAGATTTATATATGTCAATTTAAATTTACGTTGTTGAACATGAGAAGAGCAGATACAATGAATTTACATTGTTGTTACATAGAAATAAAATATGCCAACTCCTCTCTATGTAAGGAATACAAAATAATAAGGTATTGAATCTATAGCAACAATAGATGCGTTAAAGAATAGATGTGTTGATTTGTGTAGTTTTTTAATGGGAAGAATAGATGTAGTGCATTAAAAACAAAGATACTAGTGTAGGGATGAGTTTGTGTGTGGTAGAGATATTATAGACAATGAAATGACATTTAAAAGATGGCAAACAAGCCCTATAGAATCTAACCCTACATTACCCTTGTGAATAATAATTCTTTAGAATAACTATACCACACACAATCACATCACTGCACTATAAGGCCTATCTCTAATACACTTCATCTTCTCTTCTCCTTCAACACATGAAAATACAAAATATCCATATAATTTATAAAAAAATTCATTCTAATTGAAATATATATATATATATATATTTCAATTAGAATGAATTTTTTTATAAATTATATGGATATTTTGTATTTTCATGTGTTGAAGGAGAAGAGAAGATGAAGTGTATTAGAGATAGGCCTTATAGTGCAGTGATGTGATTGTGTGTGGTATAGTTATTCTAAAGAATTATTATTCACAAGGGTAATGTAGGGTTAGATTCTATAGGGCTTGTTTGCCATCTTTTAAATGTCATTTCATTGTCTATAATATCTCTACCACACACAAACTCATCCCTACACTAGTATCTTTTATATATATATATTCATTCACATAGGTTTAATATTAGTAAAGTTCATTTTACTCAATAATATGTTTTATATAAATTATATCAATGTATTATATAGTTTAATTACTTTTTAAGACTTTAAAAAAATACATGTTAATACGGGAAAATAGCTAGTGACATAATTTCAAAAGTACAAGCCCATTTTAAATTTTGATACTTATTATGATATATTCAATGTTTTATCCAAAGTACAACTTTTTATAGTTTAGGATGCAAATTAAAGGAGTTAGGATTATTAGAATATTTTCTTATAATTTTATCAATTTTTTAAATGAAGAATATATTTATATTTTTGTAAATAAATAATGATAAAATACTAACCATACAAGAAAATAGAAAAAATTACATCCTAAAAATATAATCAGATCAAACTAAAAAAATGATTTTTTTTAAAATTTTGATGAAGATATGATTATAATTCTTAGTACCTTGATAAATGGGAGTAGATATTTGTTATTTATTTTTCAAATTTATGGTGAAGCATCTATTTTAATTTTATGAAATAAAAGGGATAAAATATTCTCAATCTCTTTCAAATAAATGCATGTTTTCGCTTGATTTTATTGAACATGATCTAAAGTTTATTCATCCCTCACTTACATTGGCCAGGTATAAAAAGATATAAAACATAATCACCCTTTATTTTTCTAAACTCTAAACCCACCACGTTTTTATAATAACCACTCCCCTACTATCATGAAAAGGAGTATATTATTCCTTTTCATGAAAAAATTAATCTTTAAACTAGAAATAAACCATTAATATGTTATGGTGTTCTATCATTTAATGATCGTATTTATATATTTATGATTGTTGATTATGTTTTCAATATATCTTATGTCACCTTTTTTTGGGTACATTGAGGGAATTGAGGACAACCTACCTAGTATTCAACATTGACTATTATAATATAGAGAGGGATACCATTATAAATCTTGGGGTGATGTGATGTTTTCCCTCACTTGAAACATAAATTCAATTAAATATTAAAACTCACTACCAAAATCATCTTTTCAAGTTGTTAAAATCAAGTGAACTATAACTCATAGCTAAGCCACACTTCTTCTATTCAATATATCTGTAGTTTTTTTATACAATTTTATTTTCCATAAATTATCTAGATTTTAAATCAAATAATTCATATTATTATGTTGGGAAGATCTATCACATGACTATTAACTTGTTTAAAGCACTATAAATTATTTTTAAAATATATTATTATATAAAAAAATATTTTTTTAATTTAAAAATTATCCTAATAAATTATGGTATTCAACCTCTTAATTTTTAAGAGGAACATCATATTGATAAGATTCTCAAAACCACATCCAAAAATATAAATATTACCTTTTATTAATAAATCTTACACAAATATATCACTAAACACTTAATAGAGTTAATAGTTACAATAATGTAAAAGAAAATGTCAATAAGAAAAAAATGGATGATAAATTTCCAAAGCAAAAGAATTTTTTTATAATATTATAATCTTACACATTTTTAATTTTATTAAATAAATGATCCCTCAAGAATTTTATATGCCCACCATAAGTGCCATTTAATAAAAACTATAAAAAAGGTCTTGTTATTTTAAAAAAACTCATAAATTAATTGTCATTAATAAAAATCATAAATTAATTGTCACTAATATGAAATTTAAAAGGAAATAAAAATTAGTCCAACATCTCATAATTAAAATAAGAATAGTTTCAAAATTTAATTTTGCTTATATAAAAATTTAATTCTATAAATAATTTTAAGGTCACCGTTAAGCTAAACACTAATTTTGTGTATAGGATTTAGTGACATAATATCTCATAAAGAAATTTTCTTTCCATTTACTTCATATAAAATGTTTAAGTTAAATTCATTATATATATATATATATACATATATATATATATACATATATATATATACATACATATATATGTATACATATACATATATATATATATATATAGATATATATATATATATATACAGATATATATATATATATATATATATGTATATGTATATGTATATATATATATATGTATGTATATATATATATATGTATATATATATATGTGTATATATATATATATGTATATATATATGTATATATATATATATATGTATATGTATATATATATATATATAAGGAAAATAATAATAAAAAACTATCTAATTTAAAAAAAAAATAATAAAAAACATGATGTGTCATATGTGTCATTCTTACTTCCTCCTTCCAGGAATAACTATGTCATGAACTTATGTGTCATAATTACAAATGTTTTAATAAATAATTGATCTTTCTTGAATGGATGTGAATTATCATTAAATTATTTATGACAATGGTTATTGATATTCATTTATAGATTATTTAAATTCAACTTAGGACCATATACGTACTCAAACCAACATAAAATGTCAAAAAAAACCAAGTGGAATAAATGGAACTAATGCACATTAAATGAGAGGGACCATACAAAGGGCCCAAGATCATGAATGATACTCCTAACAAACCTACAAGTGTCAATCACACTACTAACATAAGACTTAGCCTACTAGTAAATGGGGTGGGTAGAGGTGATTGTAGTCTTACAATACATCCTTTTTATAATTTTGTCTACTGATCAAGATGTAGTTATTATTATTGTTAGACTAATTATTGGTTGTTATTTTAGTTGGATTATATGGAGTACTTGTTACAATGATATTGGGATGTATGGCTAATTTTATATTTAATGATTTCATGGACTTATTGTTCTCATTGATGATGCTATTAATCTATATTTATTTATCTAGTTTTTTATAAGATACGATTAATGTTCTTTTTGGTTGTTGAAATTTTATCTGAACTACGTAGATGTTGGATGTTGTACTCCAAGAATTGAGTGAATTATGAGTTTGTCAGACATGTTTAACAAGTATACTTGTTTGGTTTTATTTTCTATCTTTTAGACATTTTGATTGGTCATTATGATTATCGATTATCAGATTTTTACTTACTATTATTGTTATTGGTTCTGGTATACCTTGCTCAATGTCATTAATTACCATTAATTAACATTTTGTATATTATGATTATAATCTTTATTCCACCTTACACCAGCTCTAATTTATTATTTCGTGTAGGCCCTCATTCTTTCTTGCACACCTTAGTGGATTCTATTTACCTATGCAGACATGTTACCTAGGACCTAGCTATACCTACCCTTGACACCTCACCTTTGGAACCTTTGACACCTATTTCTTTGATCTAACCCTTCAACCCTATAACACCTTATAATAAGGTGGTGGCATGTTATTTAATATTCTTGGTTATATTATTGGCATCAACCTAGTGTTACATGGTCTATTTAAAAGTTTAAGTCTTTTATTTAAATTAACTTACATCAATTATGATCATTTTTTAATGCCATTAATATGGTGGTTAGCATAAAATATGAGAGTTAAATTGATAATACATTTTGTTTGTGTTAAATATGAGGGTTAGATACTAATCTATATTATTATTGAATAACAGTTTGATTACTGATTTATTTACCTAGATGGGCTATTTATGGTGATGTTGGTAGAGTATATACCTTGAGATATAGAGGATAATTTCTCTCTCCTCCCATTCAATATAGACATTGAATGGGTATGGGAAAATAGATGGAAGGAATGGGTAGTTTTGATGATATACCAAATAAGTCTATGGGGTTAGGAATATAGAAGAATAGATGAGAGAATAATGGAAAGTTTGGTTTGTTTTAATATTGGCCATGACAAACATTGTATACATAGCAGTTACTTGGAAAGGGTATAGAGGTTTTGATCTATCTTGGATTTTTAGAGTTCTCTACAATATCGATTAAGTTATAGTTATTTTATGGATGTTTATTTACTGTGTAAACTTGGAAAATAATATTAAGAGGTTGCTTATACAGCTGGAAGTCTTAGGACTTCTGTGTCCATATGTAGACCCCCATGGATCGATATATTAACACATATCATTTTCATATGAACTTGAAAATGGATATATATATATATATATGGTTGTCGTTGTTTGAACCTACTATTATATATATATATATATATATATATATATATATATATATATATATATATATGGTTGTCATTGTTTGAATCTACTATTTTATTATAGCCTATATGATTTGGCTCTACATGTATGGAAACATTTTCATTAGTTTAATTAATGTGTCAATTTCATTGATTTGTCATGAACTTATGAGTTTTATACAAGTGATGGAAATAATGTGCATTCACTCTATGTGGATTTTTTGTTTGAATCTGACTACGTATATGATAAGTTTTATGTGGGTTAATAAGGATAAATTTTGTTTGATTATTCATCTTTTATCATGTCCATGCAAGAATCTGTAGGATGTTTTGGATTTTCTAGAATAATAACTGCATTTTTCCTTTCTTATATGAAGCATGTGTTCTTATCATGGATTTTATTATTATGGATGTTGGCTTATTGTCATGTGTTGTGAAATATATTTGTTTTTGGTCTAATCCTTGATACATGGTTCGAATTCAACTATGGAATATTTAACGAGTTCATTTTCACCATATATTTTTAGTTATATGTATGAAGTGAGTAGGGTTATTTAGTGTGGGCTCCTTTTTCTAGGCTATTTTTCCTATTGTCATAATAAGCTATGGCCATAATAAGAAATTTTCTATATATCTTCCTATGTTAATTCTCATAGTTTCATTATCATTCTAAAATAGGTTTCTGACTACATATATATATATATATATATATATATATATATATATATATATATATATATATATATATGTATATATATATTTTTTGATTAAAATCTTTGTTATTATTGAATAGTATTTTGGGCTTCCAGTTGATATATTTTAACAGTGGGTTGTATGTTTTCCCTGACTTTCTTTTTATACAATGGGTCATGATTTTGACTAGGTTTCTATGGTTCTTAAGTCACTTTTTATTATGACTACATTTATATTGGTTATTATGTTTTTATACGATATAGTTGAATGAGTATTGTTAGTTGTGTTAAGCTGTGGCTTTTAATGATACTAAACTATGTATTTTGATAATCGACTAGGTATTTCTATTTTTGCGTACATCTTTTGATGACTATATATATCATTTTAATTTTATGGTTATATCATTTTTTCTTTAGGAGTATATTGACTATGTTATCTTTTTACACTAAAGTTACTATATGTTTATATATGTTGGCAATATATATATATATATATATATATATATATATATATATATATATAAATATATATATATATATATATTATGATTAAAATCTTTGTTATTATTGAATAGTATTTTGGGCTTGCAGTTGATATATTTTAATAGTGGGTTGTATGTTTTCCCTGACTCTCTTTTTATACAATGGGTCATGATTTTGAATAGGTTTCTATGGTTCTTAAGTCACTTTTTATTATGACTACATTTATATTGGTTATTATGTTGTTATACGATATAGTTGAATGAGTATTGTTGGTTGTGTTAAGCTGTGGCTTTTGAAGATACTAAACTATGTATTTTGATAATCGACTAGGTATTTCTATTTTTGTTTACATCTTTTGATGACTATATATATCATTTTAATTTTATGGTTATATCATTTTTTCTTTAGGAGTATATTGACTATGTTATCTTTTTACACTGAAGTTGCTATATATTTATATATGTTGGCTATCTATCTATCTATATATATATATATATATATATATATAATGAGGTCACATTTTGAGTTCGGTTTGCTAGATGTGACTGTGTTTGATTATTATGACACATTGGATCTTGTGATTATGTTCGGATATTATTGATGAGATCTATTTGATATCTTTGATTGTGTTGTAGGCATAAATCGATTAAGTTTTTGAATTAACTTGACTATGTTTTAATAAGTATGACATGTTTCTTTTAAAGGCATGTTTAATTAATTTTTTACTATGTAATCAACTTTGGACTTGCCTCTATTTAATTGGTCTAAAAATACATCTTATAATCTACCAGGTGAAGTGGGGCCAAAATACGTTTGAAGGAGTTTATTTGTTTATATTTAATAATTGGTTTAGTGTTGAGCTTACATCTTGTTTTTAATTATTGTTTATAATTAAATAATTTAAGTTATTTAATTTGATGTTATTTGGTTACTTATTTGGATGTGTTGATGTCTGGGTATCATTCCTCGACTAAACTTGAATAAATAAATGGGTATATATTGGTGGTTTAGATTGTTAAGGATAATCATAACTTCAACATGTATCTAAAAAGGTTAATTCAAAAAATATATAATTGATTAAATTTAATCAATTCTATATCATTTGACAACTAGGATCAACCTTTGCCACTTTTGATCTATTCTATAGATAAGTAAATTATTCCTATCTTGCCTTGTAATGATATGGTTGTCTTTGTATATCCTTTTATTTTGAGATGTCTTTTTCATTGGAAACCTGATTACTCAAAATTTACTTTATGTTACTAGTTACTAAAACTATTATCATGTTGATCATTAGGATGGTGAGGGCCATCGATAGTTGAGCTCATAGGGCTGGTTGGGTGGGCTTGTCTTTATCAATTTATTCACATTTATGTCCATGATTCAATGAATTCACACAAATGTAACATAAGATGGTAAAAAATTAATTGTTTATTATGTTAATTACCTAATATATTTTGAAATCTTGATATTAGGTTAGATAGTATTCAATTAATTTGTATAATATTGAATTAGTTAGTATTCAATCTTTATTATTGATCATGTTAAGTAATAACCTATGTTATTAATAGGTTTTTGAACTAAAATAGAAGTATAACATTGTATGATGTTTATTAGTTATTGGATAAAGGTGATATACTTTAGGTACATTGAATTAGTAGTTACTAGTTTTAACTTTTGCATTAATTTAACATTATATTCTAATGTTATTTATATCTAATATGGATTTATTAAAAAATCTTTAATGTGATTAATCTATTATCACTTGAATTACTTAGGTATCTTGGATATATGAATTAATCCAAAAATGTTATTTTTAGTACCCACATAATTATGTATACTAGGTTCTTAATCTTGTATCATGTAAATTTAGTTTGAATTCCAAAGGTTAGAATAATATTGATTATATTATATAGTTAAATAGGTATAAATTATGTTTTTAATTCATCAAGACTAATTTTAGTTTATAACTTTGGTTTGTGACATTATGTGTGTGGTAAATTCATTTACATAGATACATATGGATTTCTTAGTCATTTTCATCAATGCATAAATTTTTAGTCGCTGGTTATGGAGAAAATAAATCAAAATTTTTTCCTTCTAACATGCATTTTAGACATACCTGGTTGCATGTAACGTATGTATGATTCATAGATATATGATTTGAATAATATTAATTTTTTTTCCTTAAGATATGTATTACACTTATATGTGATCTGAAACTTAATACTTTCACTCTTGCATTACATAATAAAGAAAATAAGAATTGACTAAAACCCTTGATTTAATCATAAGCATGTATAATAATTTTGCATAGGTTATTCATATGATTAAGTGAAATAAATTAAAATAAATTAATATTTTGCCATTATTATGAATAAATGAAAGAAGATAATCAAGTTATATAAAACTTCTACTCTATTTGATGATACATTCATAAATAACTAAGATCTGCATGCTCATTGATTTCATCCACGTTGGGTTGTTTGTGTTTTCACTTTCTATCCTGATAGCTGAACTTATTTGACTTGTTGCCTTGGCTTTCCCAATAAAGAATTTGTAAGAATTTATTAAGTGGAATATTTTATTTGGGTTCTACTCAACTTGAAACTTGAATAAATTATATTTCTTTGATTGTGTTGTATTATTTTACTTGATCATAAATCACTTGATGCCCTCTTCTAGTCTATCTAAATTACGAGTTTAATTCTAACTATAATGATTTATTAGACATAAATTTATTTTTATGATAATATAAAATTGTATAACAATAATTGAATTATTTTTCAATTAGTTATTTAAACTATCTTAACTATTGAATAATTAAACATGTTTTTTTCTCTTAAAAGAAGAAGATAACTAAGGTTTAACTGATTAGATGTCTTAAAATCTTTTATTCATAATATCACATTGGCTATGCAAGTTTAAATGGTTATAAGAATTCATTAATGGACTTCTTATATGAAAACTATGTTTATTATAAACATATCATTAATCATTATTCTTAGTAACATCCATGTTAGTAAGCAAATGATATATGAATTATTTATATAAGTTGTGTGGTGACCTCAAAGGTCATAAGGCATTTATGACATCAACTAGTAACACTATGGAATTTTATATTTCAAATATGTTTTGTATTTATACAATAACATATTATATTACATGAATGATTATAAATTTGTATGAGTTGAATTAATTTCTACTTGTTGATTATGTTCACTTGTATGAGTTATGTTTAAACCTAAGGTTGGTAACCTACACTTTTAATTTAAACTTATGATAACATAAATGATAAATTAAGATAATAGAGTTATATTTCTCAATTAAACTAATCATTAAACTTAACCAACTTTGAGTAGAATTAAAATATATTGAGGAGAGTAAGGTATTTACCTAGGGTTAAGGACCTAAAAATGATCCTATGTGGAAGTATGAGTGACATATATGGTGTTGAGGTCATATCCATGTATGCATACATAGATAGGCCCTGAACCCCATAAAATAACTAATACAGTAACATGCTTATCTATACCACCTTTTGTATGTGTTTACCTTGAGATAATTACCTCAATTATCCTCCTTTCGTTTTAGTTTCATGTACATAAGTATGTTGAACATTTATCACTTGTGTTAGTGAGTGAGGTAAGTGGGTCTAACATGCATCATAAGTGTACTCTGATATACAAATCTAAATATTTTTGGGGAGTTAATTCAAATAAGATAGACTAAAAGGATAAATAGGGACCATATAAATTCAAAAGTACATTAATAGTAAGAAATTTAAATCAATCACTGATAAATACATAGATATCCAAAAATCATATCATTTAACACCTAAGTATTCTTAAATTTCATTTTAAACATTCAAAATAACCATACTTCAAATTTAAATTTTTAAGATAAAATTATATAAATAAAATAGATACTTACCATTAGACAATAAAAGAGATGAAATGTTATTAATTAAGATGAATTTTATTCCCGTATTATGAGATTATTTTTGATATTTTTATTTTTAAAATTTAATTTTCCCTTTACAATGTAACTTTCTATATTTAAATATTCTGTATAATTAAATTGCTATGAAGATTTCCAATAATAAATTTGATTTCAAATATTTATTTACAAAATATCTATATAATTATCCTAATTTTATCTTTTATAATTATACAAATAGAAAATTATAAACTAAAAAAAAGAAATACACCCAAAAATTAATTTAATAGTTCAACTTTACAAATATTTTTTGTAGAAATTAATTCCATCCTACTTCTAAATTTCTAAATAATTGTAATTTCTAAAACGGTATTGTAGCTTTAATAAAGACATTTTAACCATGATAAATGTACGTACTTTTTGCTAAGTATATAGGAAACAAACCTTTTTTTTTTAAATTTAAAATTGGATTTTTTTTGTAGTGGAAAAATACTTCAGACCCTCATTCATGGATGATAATACACATTTAATAAAATTAGTGTTGGAGAAGCATATTCATAAGTAGGACTTGGTGGTGTGGTTTCGTACTAAAATCTTAAGGTGTGAAATTATGTGATAATCATTGAAATCATCAGTGCAGCTGATCAAAATGTAAAAAATTTAACATAATTCAAACACAGTCCAAAATATTGTCATGCCCACATAGAGCCCAAAAGTGGTAATATCCAGTAGATTGAAGTCCTTCCTTGCTAAAACATTTCTTCTACTGTACTTAGGAATTTTCACACTAATCTCCATATTATAAATAGAAAAGCCATCTTTTTCACTATTGTATCATTTAAATTTTTTTTTTATATGTTTCTTAAATTTATATTTTTTTAATAAGAAATAATTAAATGGCATAACTATAAAGTTAAGGGGAGCATGGAAAGTAAGTTTCAATTTAAAAAAAAAAATAAGATCTAAAAAAAATCAAGAGAACAATGAAAGTAGGAAAACAACATAAATTAAGAGAAGGATATAGATATGTAATAAAATAATTCTAAGTGCTTATAAGAATATCCATATTTATGAGTGTTTTTATTTTTAGTGCACTAGGGTAATTTACCACTAATAGTTTGATAAAATGATTGCATAAATTTTTCTAAGACAAATACAGTTCAAGAATAAAATTTGGATCATCCTCACCATTAAATGTATAAATCAATAATAAATGGAACAATTGAATAAATAATAAACTAAAAAAAATAGTCAAAGTTATAAAACAAACACCTAGATAGAATCTTAGGATTGTAAAATAGCAAAAATGGTTTGAAAGTAATAATGAATCCTTTTGTGAAATATAAAATCTTGATTCTAATTTTTTTTATTGGGAACTTATCAAACTATTGTAAAATTTATCCTTGTCTAAATTTAATTGTCAAATATTACTTATATTTATTACCATCAAATATGTTATAATTTGTCAAATCTATGATAAACTTAGCTATGGATTGTAAATGTTCATATAGGTGTGTTGACTAATGTCATGCAGTGTTGTGTCCTTGTGTTCCTATATTTGAAGGGAATATATCTAATTTTATCTCTTATTTATATTATTTACCTAGTTCACCAAAAATGGGCAAATGAAGAACACCATAAGGTTTAAGGGTTGAGTAACCACAATGGAGTTTCATCAATGTATCCCTTGTGCTAGAATCAATATCAATGTAGTTATGTAGATCATATAAAAATAACCTTAATAAAGGGGGTTTCCTCTAATTTAATTGATATGAAATTAAATTACATTAACTTTCATCTAAAGCTTCTTTTATTACAAATTGAACATTTCAATAAATATGGATTTATTCTAGTCCATAGTTTTATTGAATAGGTTATTTTTGGTATTCGATATTGTTGATATCAGAATGAAGTTTAACTAATAATTGAATCTAATTTAAATATAATTGGATTCTATTATTATTGATATCAAAATCTAATTTATGTGGTATCAAACTTCAAATTTTATAATATCAGTATCTAGTTTCATTATAATCAGATTGCAATAATCTATTTTCCAAAATCTCCATTTTTATGGTTTTCTATTCCTATTACAATAAAAATGGCCATAAAGATCTAATAGAATTTAGTCTTTCCCTAAAAATTTTGTGTCCATGTCACATCCTAAATAGTAAATATAACTTTGTGTGGAATAAAAGTGTATTATATGAGATAAGTGTTAGTAGTTGAATGTTCACCAATATATGAATAATACCCAACTTTGTACTACCTAATAGTTCTCAAAGAGCCATCTATAAAATGCAATATGCACATAAAATTTATGAGAGGTCTTCATGAGATATAAAACATTCTAGGAGAGAAAATTTGTTGTGAGGAATAATCCATTAATAATTATCCCTTTGCATATTGTTTAATTTTTTCTAATCCAATCATCTTAAAATGGTTTCCCAATAATGTTTAATGGTTTGGAAAAAAAACTCTAAGCAAAACATAGTGATTTTTAGCTCCATTTACTTCTCAAAGAGAGTCTTCACTGGAAATGATGTGGAATGAATGAAATTTTCATGATGCAATAACTTGTAGTGGGTATCCTAACATGAAAATAAAATAATGGTAAATAATTAACTTGACAAACTTGACATTGAGAGGATGGGAGGTCATCCTGAGACTAGGGAAGAGTAACGACCTAAGAGGTTACTGAATCCATCATTATCATTATAATTTGTACTATATTTTTTGTTGGCCACTCTTTTATAACCATCATTATTCTTATCCACATTTTTTTTAGGTGTGGCCTAAGTGATGGATGGCTTTTAGTGGACTATAAGGGGACAATCACAAATTCTATGGTCAAGGTATTGATTTCTAAAGCATGTGTTTGAGAGATTGAATTAGGTGAATTTTTTTTATAATTGTTTCGTCCCTACTTGAATATCAATGGAATATTCCAGTCCTTTGTCAATCAACCTCAACAAAAACACACTTATTAGGGCATGTTAAATAAAATGTATGAAATTATTAACAAAACACTTGCCCTATGGGTTTGGAAATCACATCAAAAAATGTGAATTAATTAATATAAAGACTTGGAAGGTCTACTCAAATAGGAACCTTAAGAATGGATAATTTTAATAAGGTACCAATAAAAGATTATTATAAAATCTTGGCAAATCCTAGATTTAAGGTAAAATTCCATTGGTGAATCTTTGGCAAATGTTGGTATAAATTGACTAGTGATTTATATTAACTCTTTCAAAAAATATATAAATATAAGGTGAATCAATAATCACATTCAAACTAAGAAATAATGGTAAAAAATTCAAATTAAACCCATTTCCCTGCATACATTGATGAGGTAAATAACATAGAAACAATTCAAATCGCTTAAAAGATGGATATAATTAATTAAAAGTGCAGAAATTTTTGAAGATATGTATGTATTATATTGGATTGTACTTCATTTTTACGTACTTATACTCATCTTTGGCCTCCTCTTGAAATTATTTTTCATTTCACGATTCTCATGACATGTAGGGATTGTATTTCTTATTCGTATTGTAATTCATTTTTGGTTTTATTATTGATCACTGTATGATTATCATGACCATAAAGGAATACAATTTTAATAGAAATGAAATTATATGAATTTAGGTTTTAGGGTTTGTGGTTATAGGGTTTCAAGCAATTTGAAGCACTTATGTATATTTATTTTATAAGAGGTAATTTGTGTTAATTAGAAACTAATAGAGAAAGAGGTTAAAGGGTGAAAGGACTAAACTCAAGATCTTGTATATTGTTCCTTGTTTTAATGATTAAATTTGTCCTCATTTTTAAATATTAAATATATCCTTTTTAAGTGCTAAATTTGATCTCTATATTATGTATAATTGAGTAAAAACCTATGTAAGTCTCTCAAAAGACAAACCAGATAATATAATAAACTAAGTATAGTAAAAATTATGACAAAAAAATTTAGTATACAGTATAAACCAACTGTAGGTCCATAGGGCAAGACAAATTTGAAATTTGAGGATGACTTAATATTTAAAAATATTCTAAACATTTTCATAGTGTCAAAATTACAAATTATATAATAAGGTCTACCAAAAAGTCTTAACCACATCCATATTGACCTTTAAAAATGTTTTTGTATTTCAATTAATAAACCATGCCAACTAGAATATAATAATCATGATCATGAGGATTTGTTGTGTTTATTCAATTTGTCTTTTATGCATTGTTTAAAATAAGTTTATTTGATGTCATTATTTCTAAGAGGAAATAATTTTATTGTTTTTTAATAATAAATAGAAGAACACTTATAAACCCAAAAAACTACCCACATATATGTATTGATCAACATTCTCATAGTCTACCTATATCCACATGAAATATATACTTCTATCAAGTGGGTATTCAAAATTGTAATGCTTACATCAAAATATAAACATGTTAAATATATATACATGAGCATATGTATATTTGTACTATATATCTATCATTTACTAAATAAAGAAAACACATAGATATATACACATCATTAATATCTGAATAGGGAAACCATTTATACACACAAGTGTATGTTTAAACTACATCTGATAATTGGCTCATTTAGATTCCAATATAGAGATATGCATATAGACATTGTATATCTATAATTTACATTAAAAATACTATATGTA
>JARHVA010002166.1:520000-527500 GCA_037957365.1 Torreya grandis | reverse complement strand
GAGGCATGAAGTTGAAAAATTTGGATTTTTGAAAAAATACTTTATAGGGTATTCTACCCAGTGAAGTTGTAAAAATGGAGTATGGTAAACATTTGAGAAAAACTAATAATTTACAAGTTTCCACAAATTTAATATAAGGGCCCAAACTCCTAGCAAAATTAACTTAGAAGTACACTATGTAAAGTGCAAATTCCTAAATTGTACCATGCAAAAAATTACGGTATCCAAAGTAGACCATTCAAGGTATAATGAACTTTCAAAATGACACTATTCAAAGTAATAAGTATAAAATTCAACTCATAGAGCCTTAGGGAAATATCGAGGAGAAATGTAATTTTGCACCAAAATCTCCCATATCTGCTAGTCAATGCCAATCAATAAGGGGAGTTACAAGTTTAAATTGCACCCATGTAAATTGCACTCATGTAAATTATAACCATGCAAATCCCAACTATGTAAATTTGTAAACGGAACCAAAATTTCCCTAAGATTTAAAAATAGAAAATATTGCATTTATACATTAAAAAAAATATGAAAAAAAATCATTAAAGGGAAAATTTGTAAAAAATCAAATGTGAAGATTTAAAAGTGAAAAGAAACAATTTTTTTTAAAAATAAAGGTGCAGAGTGTAAAATGTGAAAACACAAGTTGAATTTAAAAAGTGAAAAGTTGAAAATTACCTAAGTTGTATTTTCATTTTCTTTGTTTGTCCAAGCTCCTCTAGTGAAGGATATTTCATGTTTTCAAGTCCATGGTGGACCACTCCAAATAATATCTCTTTAAAACCCATAAATCTAAAATATTCCAATTCCATCATTGCAAGAGCAGGTTGTTCCATGGCGTACATAAGAGCTTGAACAACAATTGTTCCATGGTGTGCATAAAAGTAAGATTAGGTTGTTCAATGGCATGCATAAGAAGAAGTTATGTAGTCCTATCTAAAATATAAATATATACAATTCTCTAATGTATATCACATTCTAAAAAAGGGAATACCTATTTCTAATTTTTTAGATTATAGTATTTTGTTTTGACATAATGAATTTATTTAATTTTCATAATCACATTGGTCAAATAATAGTGCTTTGAAAATGGAAAATTGTCTAGCAATGGTTGATAATGAGGATTTATAACAAAAAAATTGAAATTCACTATTCATCTCAATTTCCATTGATGACATCACAATAATTGATAACACATCCTAGGTTTTCATGCATATTTATAATTTTGAGAAATATTCAAGGTAACCCCATCTACTAGCAGTTCATAAAATGGTACAAAATTTTAATGCTAAAAAAATTCATATAAATTATTTGTATCTAATTTGAAAGATAAAGCTTTTATGTATGATTATGCAATAGCTACAGAGTTAGTGTGTCTTGGGGATGATGGTGCCTCAATTATGTAGGGGTATATAAATGGTTTGTGTATTCTATTGTAAATGATAGTTGGCCCATATATGATTCTAATTAATTACATGGCTCATAGGATGAATCTTGCACATAAAATAGTAATCAAATTTATTAACATCACAAAATTTTAAGATGTCATTTGTAACTTACATGATTATATGACAAGTAGTATAAAAATATTTTTAGAGTTCTATAAAATTTTATTAGGAATGATTGATGGTAAATAATAGCTGAAATATGTTGATATGAGATGGATTTCTATATATGAACCTGAATTCCAAATTTTTGAATAATATCCATCATTAGTAGAGTTTATTTATAAATATCATAGAAAAGTTGACAAAGCACATTGCTAACATTATGTGTAGTTTTCCTAATGTTAAAGGAAATGATTTGTTTAATAAAAATTCTCAAGAGAGATCTGTTTATATTGATTACTTCATACGGTTGAGAAAATGAGTATGTCAATCTCCAGATACACTATACATTCTGAATGAAAAGTTTTAGGGACTTTTTTTTAGAAGTTGGAAATGTTTGAAAGATTTCAAGAATTTTAAAAACTCTTTAGAATTGAATATCAATGATCATATTTGTTTCTTATTTAATGTTAGGGAGACACCAATTCATACTTTCTATAAAATACCTAATCTTGTGGGAGCTAAAATTGAAGAATTGATTGTAACAAGCATTCTATATGATACTATTATATCTAAAATGTGAATCAAAATAAGTATAATTTCACAAAACTTATTTATTGAGATCATAGATCATTTTTAAAGAGATTTTTTTAGAGTCCATGGAAGTTGTGAATACCATATTTTGGAATAGCAATAATGTTCAAAAGTTGATTAGCAATTTATTTCACAAATACATGGTTGTTCTTGTTAAGCATTTTAGTAAATCTGTAGAAGTCAATAGAGTTGAAATAAAAGGTATGTTTGGAAAGAATTTACTAACATCTTAGTCAGCACATTTTATAATTTTAATGTTTTAATAATATCACCTTTTAATAAAACAATTATAAAATAGGGAAAGTACATGGCTATGGATAAAAATTTATCTTAGTAACATCTTATAAGAAAGTTTTAGTGAATATTTTTTACTATATGAATGTTGTCAAACAATGATTATGGCCTCTATGGAAGATGAAAAAGTATTCATTACATCATATTTCATTATGTTAAAACTTTAAAAAAGATTAGATAAAAATTTAAAAACATACTTGAGATTATATGTTTCATGTTATGTTGTGGACATGTTTCCTTATTCAAGATCTCTAGCAATATGGAATTATCTAATTAAAAGAAGAGGAATCAATAATATAATAACCAATAAAGAGGATGTAAATAAATACATGGATATGAAACTAACACAACGAATTTAAATGTCACTTGTGATGAATACATTTATGTAATATTGTGTTTGAACTACACGAGTTTTAGTTGTATATTTATTGTTATTGTCATATTCTAAATTCTACTTTCTTATTATTTTTGATATTATAAAACATTTGAAATACTAAATTCATTAAAATTATTTATAGCATTGTAATTTAATATATTTATTACATTCATCATTCAACTTCTCCTTTCATTTAATTGGTTGTTCAAAATTTCAAATGGGTCATAATATTTTTGTATTTTTCTAAAATTATATTGTTAAATAGATATTTTTATTAGTTTTGAAATAACATATATTTGATATTGTCTCACCATATTAATAGTTTTAACCTTAACTTTTATCTTAAGATATGAATATTAAAGTTAAATATCAAGGTAATAGAACACGACAAGAATATTGAACAACATGGCCAAAGTCAAAAAAAATTTAAACTCTTAAAAATTTATGTGTATAATAAACCATAATAATTCCTTAAACTCTACATATGCATAATAACTATAGTTTTTCCATTATCTAAAATAACTATAATAATTGAACAAGATGAAATCACATCAAATTCAAATCTATGCTTAGTCCAAGTCCATAGAAAAAAACAATTGTAGTCCACATCACCCTATTTTTTGAACTACATCAACTAAAAAAACTTGTCTCTATAAATTCAAACATAACATTATCATTTCAAATTATTTTTTTAAAACATAACATTATCATTTAAAATTCAGTAATGAGTTTAAAACACTAGAAAATTTAAATTCAACTTATGCTCACTCCAAATCCATAGAATAAAATAATTGTAGTCCACATCACCGTGTTCATTGAACTACATCAACATAAGATATACATGCAATATGATAAATGAACCATAAATTAGTAAAATAAGACTACTTAAAACTTAATAAGTTGATCATTTAAAATTCAAACTTATAATTTTTATTTTAATTTTTTTCTTAAAATATAACATTGTCTTTTCAAATATAATATTGAGTTTACAACATGAGAAAATATAAAAACTTTTCACTCAGAAAGACATCTCACTACTTAGACACTTTGTCACTCACATCATCCATATTTTTACCACCCTCATTACAAATCCCTGCCTCCACTTCCTCTATGTCATCCTTTAATATCTTTTCCCTTGTAAGATCCTCTATAATAGAATTAATATGAGCAAGATTTTATTTTTGGTTTGCAACATCTTCTATAGAATGTAGATTTAGACCAACATCTAGTTTTTACTTAAATAAAGCATTGGGATCCCATCCTTGATACTTAATGATTCTTTTGGGTGTGTTGTTTTGTTTATTCAACAAAAAGAACTTCTCTTTGAATTGAATTGTATAATATAAAAAATTTCATGCATTTTTCACATACACATTGAAGACCTTATATTCCTCTTTTAGATTCTCATATTTTTCATATAATAAAAATTTAAATATAATTAGATAAGAACTAATATTAATATGATATGAAATTTGATAAAAATGATGATATATTACCAAAGCTTTTTTCTTCTACACATTTTCAATAACAACAAGGTTGGTATCTTTTTCCTATTTATTAAAATCTATTTGAGCTTCTGCATTGAAATTATCTAATATATTTGGCATAATACTCAAAACATTATTATTTTAACTATTATAAATACAAACAGACCTAAATTAAGTTTAACCAAAGTATCAATCTTTGTGGGTTAATGTTGAACTAATGAAAACATTTTTTTTTCTAAGAATGATTTTGATAATGGGTATTTATTTATTTTGTCAATTCCTTTAACAAAAACTCTCAAACTAATAAATATTTTAAAACATCTATATATCCATCCTTAAGACTTTAAATCATACTTTTTATAATGATTTTTTGAATAGAAAAGTTGTCATGCCATTGTTAGACAAGTTAGTATTAGCTAGTAGGGTGGGGGGTGAAGAGGTATAAGTTTCCTCCTAATTAGTTTCATCTAGACCATGAATTAAATCATGGGGATTGAAACAAACACCACTGAATACTCCAATTTCAATCCATAGATATTTGTCATCAAGATAAATTTGTTACAAATAAGTTAATACATGCACACTAGAGAGACATCTGATAGAGATATTTAAGAAGTCAAAACTTTATAATTATAGTGTTCATTTGAAAGGTTTTGGCCATACTAAGAATGAAATATTCTTCTCCCTTGTGTGAATTACATTTAATTGTGGTTAAGATGGCATAATTTTCCTCACAGATTGAGGGTTCCCTATAAAAATAAATTATATTAGAAAAATGGTAGTAGTTTGAATTGAAATAGGCAAACTTCTAGTCAAAGAACTCTATAATAAAAAAAACTTCAACTAAAAAACCAAAACATGAAATGTATAATACCTTCCATAGAGGTTCTAGAATACATCGACATATGAAATGTTGGGGTTTTTTTAGGTTAATCAAGGTCAACCTAAATTGATTCCAATCCAACTACAAAATTTAAACAAGCAAATAAGATAATGCACTTGAAAGTTACAATATCATTATTCATTTACTATTAAAAGTTGCAAATATGAAATCTACATTTAAAGATGATATGGATTTTTTTTGGTATGTTTCAAAATATGAAAATATTGTAAGGATGATTCTACAGACTCAAAATCTCTAGATCCTTTAACTACATAATGCCCTTTTGAAGCAGTTGTTTTCTTATCATAAAGGCATAGAGTCTTAATTATAACAAAAAAATAAATATTAAGCTTTAAATATGTAATAGTTTATAAACTAAAAAATTCAAATGATTAATTGGAATATTAAACTAACCTCTTGTTCATCAAGAGATAAATCATTTTTAGTCATTGTTTGATGTTGTCATAATGAAATTGTAGCTTTTTGAAGGTCATATAATGCCTCATAGTATAAGTCTAGAATAAAATTGAAATAAAAAATTATGAAAAGAGGATTGATACAAATATAAATCAATTCTAACCAATTATATAAAAAATAAAAGTGCACCAGTCATATCACAAACTTTAAAGAGTAAAAAGAATATAAATAATAACCCAAAATGGAATGTCTATTAGTCTTCCCTACAATACTATTCTTGTAAAGAAAAATTGAACCATTTCTTCAAGAAATGGGTTAGAAATCTGATCAATTTGGAGGTCCCTTTTTTAACTATTTGAAATGAAAGTGAAAATATGTGAATGATTTAAAAGGATGATAAATAACAAAAGTGAAATTTGGAATATAAAAAACAAATTAAAATATCAGTGTAATTGATCTACAAGTTGAAATCTAACTCCAAATATTTCTTGTCATCATCTATCAACATTGGTTTTAGAGTTACAGGGTTAGAATTGTGAAATAAAAGCCCTATCAAATTATGAATATCTACTACTTAGGTATTAAAGGAGATTAATTTAGAATCAATGATCACTTTGAACCTTGTCTTACTAGTGTCATATCAAGACATTAGCAATTATAAAAAGCCATAATATATTTCATATTGGGTGTTGAATCATGATTCCTCTCTAAGTAAACTATTTGCCTATCTATGGGTATTTATAGTTGACAAATCTAATTTAGATATATTTTGACTAAAATTTTAGATATGTGATGTTATAAGATAGTAAGATATTGCTTAGGTTATATGATCACACTACTATGAGTTAGTTATAAGTATATATTTATTTTATAATCATATTGATTTGTTATTTTATCTACATTTTGTGATGTATGAATATCATGACTATTATGCTCTAACTACCTACTTGTTATGAGGTTGACATAGAAAAATATATCCCTTAAAGCATGAAAAAGAGAGAGTGTCATCAGAGAAGATGATGTAGATGGAGATATTAGAAGATGACATAAAATTGATGAGAAACCTACACATATAACAATAGTTGGCATATGATATAATATATTAAAAATAGTTTGTGCATGGTGTGTATTTATTCTTACATTGGAAAGTTAATTTCTATGAGTTTGCTAGTATATTTAAATAGCTTAATGAATTTTTTTACGTATTTGATATGTTGTGTCATTAATTATTGTAAATATTATTAAAATAATTAGATTAAAATCCAAAAAATTAATTTTAAAATTATCATTTAATTTTTGAAGTGGTAAAACGGGGTGATTATTTAATTCAAAAATTACAAATTTTCTCTATTTTATATTCAAAATAAATAAAAATGAGAAATTACCTTTGAATAAGGAAAACACAAAAAGAAAGGCAATAAAAAAGTAAAATAAATAAAATGATTAAATTAATATAATAAAAAAAATCAAATATATTGAAAATATACCTAAAAAATTAAAAATAAAAATAAGATAGAATTTTTTTTTGAAATAAATAACTACACCTTTATCTATATTCAATATATAGATTATGAAAAAGAGATAAAAGGAGGAAGGTAATGGAAGGAAGTAGGAAATATAAGAGAAGTCATGAATAAAAGCACCATTTTCCATGTAGGTAGTGTACTTCTTTTTGATGTATTTATAAATTTGTTTAAATTTGTAACTTTGTATTTATTAATTGAATTTATGTCTAGTAAGATAAAAATAGTGTAATATTTCAATTGGGTCGATTGGTATATACATATATTCTACTCATGTAAACCATGTAGATCGATTTTACTATATATATATATATATATATATATATATATATATATATATATATATATATATATATATATATATATAAAGTTTATA
>JARHVA010002166.1:512500-517500 GCA_037957365.1 Torreya grandis | reverse complement strand
AAGTTTTGTTATGTGTATTTATGTATTTGTGAGCTATGATAGTATGGAAGATCATAGATTACTATAGTATAAACATATTTTAAACCCATAAGGTACATATTGTAATTGATATGTCTAGTCTCACACCTATATTTGACTAAATAAATGTATGTGTGTAATTTATTTCTATGAATAATATGTTTTGTGATAGTTGGTAGGACTATGTATACCTGTGAATATAGCCTTGAAAGATTAACGGATGTTATGAGAGTATATTATGATTTACATGGAAAATCTGACTTGATTTATTACGTCTAGTTTCTTGGATATAAGCTTATGATTCCATGCATTTTAACTATGAGAAACTAGTAGATATGTCTTATAATAATATACTATAGTAGTATCAGTTATCATAGGGTATAGTATGTTTGGAAACTAATTCTGGTAGTAAAAATTTGAAGTTAAATATGTATTTATCTGAGTGATATAAATTGTAGTCATTCTTTCTAGTATGTGATAGAAATCAATGTGAGATTTATTCATACATTTGATGAAATAAATGTATGATTTAGTTACTCTTATGTTTATCATGTTATATGATGTGCTTGCTAGTAGGATGTAAATTAAATGAATCTTATGATTGAATTGTATTTGACCAATCTATATTACTAATATGGAGTTAGATAGTATTACAATGACAGATGAGGGTAGTTCGATCAAATGGTGTCTATGAATTTGGTTGATCTATAGATCATTATTATTTATTATTCATAAAACTTTGTACCAAAGTACGTTTAGTGAAACATTATCATTTCATAAGTATGATTTACATATTTATGTAATATGTTATAATAGATTAGATTTTCTATAATATATTACATGCTAATTTTACAAATCATACAAGACACAGGTATTTATTTATCTTTTTAAATTACTACACTATTACTATCTAGTCATCCATGAAGGGAGGGTCATTTTATGATGACATTAGTTTGAGGAATCATTGATCTATGGTTGGTGTGAAAAATTTATTGGATAATGCACTTCTTCCCCACAGTAGTATTACTTATCGAGATGATACTTGAGTATAGGAACAATGCTCTGGGAAGCCATGTATCTTATATGTAAATTGTATTATATTATAACTATCATTGAATATTGTCATTAAGAGTTGTAATTACTTTTTATTGTATATTGACAGTGGTGGTTATAAACTTGAATCAATTGTAGAAAAGTTAATATAATTACTTTTTATATTTACATTTTAATGTGCTCTCATGATATTAGAGATAAACCATGTATAATGTAATGTGCTTATTTTAAATTATCATGCTTTGTGTATTTCAAATAGTTTATGTAGATTCTTGTGGTATAATCTATTTTTAGTATATGTATTTATTTATTTTTAAATCACATATTTTTAGTTGACCCCAATAGGGTTATTATATGTGGTATCAAAGTTGTGGCTCAAAATTTAGGACTTAATGAGTCCATTAGCATATTTGTGTCCTTTTGCTCACTAGTATGAACCTAGTGACATGAAGTATTACATTGGTATTTTGGATTTATAGTGTCTTAGTGCATAACTATGTTACACCATGATTGGAGTTTTAAAACTTAATAGATCCTCCTGTGTTGGTCCCCTATTTAATTAAGTATGGGATTCATGCTAGTACAATAGGCACTTTAGCATGAGGCAATCACTTTTCATGATGATTTCTAATTTGGCATATTGGTACTAGCTAGAGGATTCAATACACATCTTGTGCTAGCTAGTAGGTGACTAACCATTTACTCTATTTGTGGGGCATCATTCAGGTTGGATAAGATGTGATGATTATAGCATGAAGATCATAAGGTGATGAAACTATAAAAAATATTACTTAGGCTGTAGCTCAGCACATAACATGCACACTCCACCCTGGTAGAGGCATTCTAGTAGAGCTATAAAATGCTCTCAAATTAGTCAAAATAGATGATGTGAAATTGTTGTAGCAAAGATCTAAAGAAATATAAATGCATTGTATGCACTTTAAAGTTTCCATTAAAATTAAAAGTCACATGGATGCCATTAATGATCCACTAGTATATGTCTAATCTCATTTGAGAGCCTCTTAGCCATCAAATAGCTTGAGTGAGTGTTTACTCTATTTATACTAATATGGATTCTATTCTATTTGAATTTTGATTAATGACAAGAATGATCACATTTAAACACAATATTTTTGGTTTATATTTTCTTGGTGTTGATATGTGAATGCATAATGGTTGTAAGGTTATAAATCAAGTACAATTATGTTAATAATGTTATTTATTTTCTTTTGGTTCACAACATTAATGGAATCCTTATGTTAAATGAGTACATGATAATATCTTGTATAATGACTAAGTATAGATATATCTCATGCCAAACATTGATCTCATTCCTAGAATATCTAGCCTAAGTATGAATATTTGAAGTAAGAATAGTCCCTTGAACCTTTAAAGTGCATACATGATGCTAAGAGTAGTATAATAAAGGTTTACACCTTTAATATTATAGAACCACCATAAAATAAGCCTACACATACAAACCACTAAGTGTAGTCCATGAAAGGTTTGCACCTATGGATCTACTTAATCATTTTATGAATTGACCAAGTCCCATAATTGATGTGTACCATGGCATAACTAGCCCAATGCAGGCCCTATTTATTTCTTTGATACACTTCAGGTGAGCACATAAGGTTTGTACCTTATGTGAATTAATACTAGTACAGCCAAATGTAAAATTTTTAGCATAAAAATATAACACCAAATTTGTGCCTGGTTGTAATAAATCTAAAACTAACTTGGAAAACTAAATGGGCTCTTGACTCTAACTTTTATATAACATTTTGGATCTATTTTTAGGACCCATGTTGAATTTTTTTTGTTACAATGGTGTGACATAATGATGCTTTGAATCTCCCTAGAAAACATTAAGCACTAGTTGCACTAGGTATAAGATAGCTTTGAATTGAAGCATCCAACCTATAGAGGGCAAAAGCTAAAAAAATGGTTTCCAAATAAGTTATATGATGCTTTGTATGAGGTATTTTTCTACAAAATCCCTGACCATGTATAACAGTGGTTGGATTCATATAAAACCCATAAAATAAGTTATAAATAATATCATTGAGAAGCTCACTATCAAGGTCTTTGAGTAATTTAAAATTGAGCTTAAGTAGAGCATGCATGAGTTCTACACGTTGGATACCTTGACATATTAGTATGAGGATTGAGTAGTAATTTTGTATGGGGTAATGTTGGGCCCCTATTTTGTTAATTACGAGATTTATGCCAGCATGAAATAAATTTTAATATGAGGTAATCATTTGGCATGATGATTATTATTTTGGCATCTTAATTCTAGCCATAGGATTTAGCATATACCTTGATTTAGCTAGAAGATGGCTAACCATTTCTTATTTTCCTAGGGAATCTTCCAAGTTACACTAGATATGGCAAAAACCATGTGAAACTGACAAGGTGATGGAGCTAGTAGAATAATTAGTTAGGCTCTAACTTAGCACCTAATGTACATACCCCACACTGGCAGATGTGTTCCAGTAGAACTATAAATTAAGTTTGAACCAATTGATGTAGATGATGCAAACTTGATGTATTGAAGCTTTTAAGAAATGTAAATTCTTTATATACACTATAATGGCCACCATTACAATTAGAAGTAGCATGGATGTAATTAAGGCTTTATTGGTATATATCTAATCTCGCCTAAGAGCCTTTGAGATGTTAAATAGATTGATCGAGTGTTTATTTCTATTAATATGGACTTTGTTATCTTTGAATTTTGATTAATGATAAGAATGACCCCATTGAAACATAGTGCTTTTGGTTTATATTTCATTGGTGTTGATATCTAAAAGCATAATATTTGTAAGGTTATAAATCAAGTACTATTATGTTTAGAATTTTATTTATGAGCTTCTAATTTGAAGCATTAATGGCATCCCTGTGTTAAATGATGACATCATCATATCATGTATAATGACTAAGTATAGATAAATCTTGCACCAAGCATTGATATCCTTTATAGAAGCACTACCTTAAGTATGAATACTTGAAGTAAGAGTAGTGCCTTAACCCTCCAAAGTGCCTACATGATGTTAAGCTTAGTAAAATAAAGGCTTTCTCCCTTAATATTATAGAACCACCACAAAATAGGTTTGTGCCTATATAACACTAAGTGTAGTCCATGAAAGGATTGTGTCTATGGATTTGCTTAATCCTTTTATGAATTGAACAAGCCCCATAATTGATTATGTGCACCATGGCACAACTAGCCCAATGCAGGCCCTGGTTATTTCTCTACTGCACTCTAGGTGAGCGCATAAGGACTATGGTATATGTTAATTGATGCCAGTGGAGTTAAGTGTAAAATTTTCAATATAGAAATGTAACATCATATTTACATCTAGTTGTAATAAATATAGAACCAACTTGGATAACCAAATGGGTGCTTGACTCTATCTTTCTTACTATATCATGTATGGATTGGTGACTATAGGAAGTATGATACATTCATGAGAGATGTGTGCATAACATTGAGTGTGTACCCTTACGAGCACTCGTACCCTTTTAAGTTATTTAGGGTATTAGCTTATTGAGCGTCCCAATAGTTTTAGTTGTAATCAATGTTTTGTAGGTGAGTGCATATCATAGTTAATGAATTGTGAACAAGAGATCCCTACCATAGTTTGATCACATAGATCAAACACCTCGAGTATGATTAAATCCTTTGTTGTAATCAAGTCACCTTTAGCTTTTGTATTTTTTGTTGTGAATGTTTTATAAGCATGAGATACTTCTCACCTAAATTTATGTGCTTTACTTATATATCTTACATTTAATGATCCTAAAAATAAAAAATCTTATAAGACCATTTTTAGTTAGTACCACCTAAGACAGTGGGAATTTTATTGCAGTAGAGTCTGGATGCTTTGGTTGAGAATTCCTTTACATTAGGAGCTTATTGATGG
>JARHVA010002166.1:425000-507500 GCA_037957365.1 Torreya grandis | reverse complement strand
GATATTTAAACGAAAGAATAACATCATATAATATTGTTTGAGAGTATGTATAACCTTAGGAGTTATGTGAGGTTAGTAGATTTAGAAATTTTCTAGAGTCTAGTGAGGCATAGAAAATATATAAAATCCAATGAAGTCATCTTTATTTATGTATGAATTGCAAGTTAAAAACATATGGTGTGAAAGTAACTTTAAAATAATTTATAGTTGACTTAATATGGATACATAGGTATTAATGTACCTATTATTGTGTATATGAGCATTGAGGTATACTTTTATGGTTTTAGATCCATGAGTGGATTATAGACTATATTAAATAATTATGAAAATTAAGCTTAATAATTGTGTGCATTCAAACCCCTAAATGAATGACAAATACTATTTTGGATCATCCTATCTTTCTTGTGTATTGAGTCTTATTTTGATATATTTACACATGATTTTAAGTATGCAACATAATTACATTGTAAAAATAGATGGGTTGAATCATATCCTAAGCTTTTAGTTAGAAGTAGTATTTTATTTAGTCACCATGTGTCTAAGGGACCAAAATCATAACCATATTAAAATAGTATTATTAAAAATGGAACAAAATGTTTAAATAAATATTATAATATGTTTATAAGTTATCCATTTCTCTACAAAAAATTGATTGACTGTTAGTTATATGTACTTAATATTGGATACCTATGTGGAGTACATATTATGAGAGTGTTATTATATATAAATATTTAATTTTTTCTAACCTATATTAGTGCATCTTGATGTATTCCTATAAATTATAGTAGCATACAGTTTGACTTTAGAATATACCTCGATGATTTAATCCCATACTTGATTTTTATTATGTATGTGGGTCATTTTATTCTTGTAATCATAATTTTAGTTATGTGAATTTATATAATTATAAACTATGATAGTATAGGATATCATAGAGTACTATAGTTTAAATATATGTTAAACCTGAATGGTACATACTGTAATTGATATGTCTACTCACACACATACATTTAAATGAATAAATGTATCATGTTGGTTATTAGTATGAATAATATGTTTTGTGATAGTTAGTAGGACAATGTGTATGTGCATACAAAATTGAGAGACTAAGGAATGATATGATTGTATATTATGAGTTTTTTTTTAACTGTGACTTGCTTTGCTACGTCTAGTTGCTTCAATAGAAGCTTATGATTCCATGTATTTAAGACTACTTTATATGGTTGATTGTGGGAAACTATTAGATATGTCTTATAATAATAGACTATAGTAATATAGGTTATCATAGGGTGTATTATATTTGAAAATTAATTATGATAGTAAATTTTTTTGATTAAATATATGTATTTAGCTAAATGGTATAAATTGTAGTGAGTTTTTTTTAGTATTGGATAGAAAGTAACATAAGATTAATTCATATATTTGATAGAATAAATGTATGCTCTAATTAATCCTATGTTTAGCATGTTATATAATGTGTTTGATAGTAAGATGTAAATAAAATTAATGTTGAAGTTGAATTATTTTTTATCAATCTACATTGCTGGTACAGAGTAAGAACTGAGATGGACATCACTAGCTTACTAGTTTTACAATGATAGATGAAGATAATATGATCAAGTAGTGTATATGAATTTGATTGATCTATAGATCTATATTATTTATTATTCATAAAACATTAGGCCAAGGTATGTTTAGTGAGACATTATCATTTCATAAATATTATTTAAACATGTTTATGTGATATCTTACAATAGATAGATTTTTCTATGATACACTACATGTTTAATTTAGAAATCTTACAACACATGAGTACTTGCTTGTATCTCTAGATTCTTACATTGTCATTATTTACTCATTTATGAAGAGAAGGCCATTTCTTGATGGGATGAGTGTGTGGGATCCTTGGTCCATGGTTGTTGTGAGAAAACACTCAGATGATGTTCTCCCTCCCCATAGTAGTACTACTTATTGAGATGAGACATGAGATTACTATAGATCCTTGAGTTTGGGAACTATGCTCTAGGAAGCCATGTAGCTTATATGTATATTATATTGTATTATACTTAACATTTAACATTATCATAAAGAGTTGTAATTAATTATTATTGTACATTGACAATGATGGTTATAGACTTGTATCATTTATAGTTGAGTTAATATAATTACTTTATATATTTGAATCTTGATGTGCTCTCATGATATTAGAGATCACTGATGTGTGATGTAATATGTTTGTTTGCTATTATCACACTTTGAGTATTTAAAATAGTATCTATATATTCTCATGGTGTAATCTATTTCTAGTATATGTGTTTATTTTTTTAAAATCACATATTTCTAGTTGACCCTAGCAGGGTTGTTACATTAGGGCATGTAGAGGAGGCCATCAAAGCTATATTTAGAGATCTAATCATTAAATGTATCTATTTATTATAGTAGATTAAAAAAATTAGGCATAAAAAATTCTGAAAAATGTATTTTCTTGTGGATTTTATGGCATTGGAATTTGAAATAGGTGGATCATAGATATGCTTGGTTGTGGGAGTAGGTGAATCACTATAGGTGGGGTGCCTATGGGAGGATGATCACTAGAAAATTATTGGGATGAGAAAACATTTCTATAAAATATGTAAAATAAGTGTAATAGGGGAGGGAATTTATAATTTGAGGTTTGAAACTAAGCCACTGACTAGCATACTGGCTACATGGGTTAGTCAACAACATAAAATAAGAAACATACAGCTAAATAAACTCCATGTCAACCAACCACACTAAATGATATTTCTAAGATGAAATCACCATTTAATTATAATTAATAGGTGTATTTATCAATATCACCATCTGGTATAATGATTCAACATCACCATTCACTAGCATTATTTGGTGGAACCATTTAGCAGTACCATTTGGTAGAACCATTTGGCAATGCCATTCAGTCCACCTATTTATCTTGGTTATTTGTCTTGGTCATTCATCTGATTTATTTATCCCATTCATTTAGTCTATCCATTTGACCCATTCAATTGATACTGCCATTTCATAACACTATTTGGATGCTCTATTTTGCATCCTTTTTTCATTACAATTGAATGGTAGTACAAAAAAATAAAAATAAAAATCTTGTGTCATTGTACTCCTCCTAAACCCTGATGAATTCACTACCACACATAATATTTGCCATGCCTTAAAAATAGTTTACCACAGATTCACCAAATAATTCCATTATTTTTTTCCTATAGTGGCTCTTAATATTAACCCTAGATGCAACAACATGATCACTTACACTCACTTGCCATCACTGCTCACATGTGAGGTTTTTTTACACCTCACAAATGTTAATATGCCATGAACAAGATTAGAAAAATAAATATTGTTTAGGCCTCTTCAATAGACTAAAACTATTTACCAATTGCCAAAATGGTTTCTCATAATTAAGATGGTATTTTAAAAAAATTAAAAACATCCATTTCAACTTGATTTTCCTCCTCCATAGCACATGTACACATTCATTAATTGTTACTTGATTGGTAAGTTGCACATGATTTCACCTTCATGGAGAATTATTTGGATAAGGAGCCTAGAAAGGTGAGGGGTTAGGAAAACCTATAAAACATGTTAATGGAATTATTTCTACCCCTTGTAATCATTTAAAAATCATGAGGATTTCATAATGCTGGAAAATTGTTTTGTCATCCCAAATGAAAGAAATATATAAGTTTGAGATGATCTTCCCATTAAAACACCTTGAAATATGAAACTTAAGTATGGGGACAATTTGGGAAGGAATTTAAAATAGTCTAGAATGAAACTAAGCAACTGGTTCATAGAAATTCTTTTAAACCAAGGCTAAACCTATAAGGTGCATGAAAAAAAAAGTAGAAAAGTATAGTAAACTTCATGAATCTGGTTCATGAAGGAAAAACCACCATTATTCAAACTCATTATATGGAAATTAATATCTATGTGTAATTTTACCTCTCCAAAGTGTTTGATCTAAAACCTCCTCTGCTGGTCATACCGAATACAAACTTAAAGATTACTTTTGCTTGCTAAGAAGGCAAAAAAAGCAGCAGAATGGTTTTGGGTAAAAAATGGCACTTTTAGAAGACTTCAAATTTGGATTTGACCTTGTGGAAGATTAATAGATATGCCATGATCTTATCCCATGTGTCACACTTTTGCATGAGCCATATAAGTGCCAAACTCACTTTTTTCCTCAAGAAAACTATCATTTATTCTTAAGAACATGTCACATTTCAATTATGTTAGTTGATTAAGAACTCTTGGGAAAACATGGGATATGAATTAATATTTTTAGACCTTCACACTTTCCAATAAATTTGGATCTCATTAAATGCCCCCTTTTTATCTCAAAATGACTAAGGATCAAGGCTAATATAATATTAAATGACATTAATTAACCTATAAAACACTTTATGATCTATGTATTAGACCTCTAAAACACTTGAAAGTGAAGTTTTTATGTAGGAGTACCCGAATTTGACTTCAAAATCAAATTGGGTCAACAAATTGGTGACCCATAGGGGTAACATGCTTACAATGATAACTAGACCAATAGCCTTATCAATCTATTGGGCTTAAGGAGTAATTTGAAGTTTGAGACACAATAAAAGGACTTTAACCATATGATTTGAACAAGACAAGACCATTAATTACCTCAACCATAAAAATCAAAAGACACACACAAAATAAGGCAAAAAAATAACATCGCACGCACGCACGCGCGCGCACACACACACACACACACACACACACACACACACACACACACACACACACACACACACACACACACACACACACACACACACACACACTTAGGGGAATAAAAAAACTAATTATTATACATAATTAGGAACTAAGCATACCTCATTTATAGGATCAAAAGGAAATTTTATTAAATCATCCTCTTGATGAAATGGATCATAGTGCCAAGCATGTTTCTCCTTAGATTGAGTGCTTTGTAGATCAAACCTATTTCTTGGCACTTCACTTGTCATTCTCTCAAGTGGATCATCTTCAAATATGTATCCAATTTAGATATTTTCCTATTGAACATGTTCACATACTTCATACTTCTACCCACTCTTCATTTTATGGTCAATTTGTATCTCGTTAGTATGCATGGCTTCAAGAGGATTGACTTATTGTTATTTAGAAGATTGAGGCCAATAGGAGCTTGTTGCATCTTTTAAGAGCTGATGTGTTTCTACCAACTGGTTGAGAGGATTATATCCCATCTTTATTACTTCAAACATATCATTATTAAAAGTATATGCTTCTTTAAAGGATAGATTTTAAAGGTTGATTTTCCTTTTCATACATACTTGAGTGCCAAGGCTACCTTCTCCATCTTTTCCTAGATCATAGCCTCCTTGAAGAAGAGTACAACCTACTCCAATGATTGCAAACATATCATCCTAATATTTAGTAATAACTTTTTCTTTCATATCCATGGTATCTTACATAGTGATCAAAGAATCAATGACCATTTCTCCCTCTTTGGCGAAAGGAAAACATTCTTCATCATCAACCCAATCTAAAGATTCAACATAAGAGACCATCTCTTATTTAGAATTTATAAACTCTTGAAGGATATAAAGTTGCATCTCAACCTATACAATAGGACTTTGGTTTTTAATAGCTACAAGATCTTCCATCTCCTTCTTTGTGATTCCAAGACTATGCATTTTGAAGTCATGTGACTTAGTGTAATGAGCCTGGTAAGGAATGAAGATTTATTCAAGAAATAAATTTGATTTTTTCAACAAACTACTCCTCTTTAGGTTCCCATACCATATGTCTATCAAGGCAAAGGGTAATGGGGTGAGGACAGGATGAACTAGTTAGTGGAGGTGGCACATAGGACTAAAAATCAAATTGGCAATGAAATGTAGGGGTTTCTTTTAGAAGCTCTTGAGGAAATGGAGATAAACCTTGGGATAAAATTACTTTTTTATTCCTTATACTTGATAATAACTTCATTCACATCTTATTTATCTTGATTAATCTCTTGAGGAAGGGTATATGGGGTGTTTTTAGGCATATGATCTTCTTTTGGGTCTAAACCTTCTATCACACCTTGACTTAGAAATTTCATCTTTTCCTCTAACTCTTCAATCTACTTGGCTAGATTCTCTTGGAAAATTCCCTCTTGAAATTCATAGGAGTATTCTTGAGGACAAGGAATGCATGAGGGCTGAGATAGAAAACAATAAACTTTTTGAGAAAGGGTGGGAGGGACTTTCAAAGGATCGATTCATTTTCAACTTCACACTCCTAAACAATCCTTCTATCTTATTTATTTCCCCATGATTCCAATATCTTACTCTATCTTGGGATATTAGGATTAGAATTACTTTATTGAGAAAGGGTGGGAGAGGTTTTTATAGGATCAAACTCCTTTCAACTTCACACTCTTTATCAATATTTTTATCCTCTTTATTTCCCCATGACTCTACTATATTTTTCCAGATTAGAATGTTAGGATCATATGTCTCTTTTTGAAATGGTGGGGATGTAATATAAGAGGGAAATGAGGGCTTGAATTCCAATTCCTTTTATACTAACATGAACTGATTCATATGCATATTAACTAACTCAATCTTCCTATCAATATTAGCATAAAAAACAAGGTTTCTCTTTCTAACTCTTTCTTCCAACTGATTGGGAAAACATTGAATTTGATATCCTTGATTGGGCTCATGATGAATAAATAATGTCTAATAAGAAACTTTGGAAAATGGATATGAAGGATGATAGGTTTGGTGACATTTCCTTTCATAAATTCTTAGCCTGTCCTCTAAGGAAGAAACTAGGCCAATCACATCAAGCATCTCACTTTTGAGCCATTGCAATTTGGCTCTCTCAATAGGTACCCACTTTATTTTGAAAAACTATAATGCATATATAACCTTATGAGTAACATGAATAGGAAGCTCTTGAAAACATCCTTTTAGAGTATCAAGCTCCAACATGTACCTCTCATAGCCTATAAGAGTTTTCTTGAAGGTAGAAATGGGTTAACCTGAGAAGTGACTAGGTTAACTAGGAGGAGCAAGACATTGATAAGGATATATATAGGAATAATACAACTCATGAAAAGATTGTTCATAGTCACATGAACAATGATAAATAACTTGTTCTTGTTGAGAGGGAATGACACAATCTTGAAATGTCTCACCAACTTGTATATAATAAAATTGAATACCAAAGTCAACTATAAAACAACATTAAAAGTAAGAATAGAGAGAAATATATTACCAATAATATTCAAAAGGAAACCCAGGTTTATTGACTAGATGATATATATTCAGAGTTGACACTGATGCTTTGATAGATGCTTTCAAAGGTTGATTTTTGAAAGACAACACCAAAAATATTTCAACCTCTTGGACTAAGAGTCCCACTTACTGTGCCAAAAGCTATTGTAACTTATATTTTTACCCTTTGAGGAGATGCATAAGATCTCATCATCCAAGTGGCACAATGGAAACACTTTTAGGCTTGTGGGTAGCCTAAGGATGAGGTGAATCTCTAGATATAGATAGCTCCTTTAATGTACCACTTTGGATCACAACTACACCTAAACTTTGGGGGTGAAAATTAAGAGAGATAACTGAAATAAAACTATTATAAGGGAGGTGATACACTAAATAATATGATGACTTCCAACAAATTTCATGTTACACATGAAATCGAGGGACAAACGAAACATACACTTCTTCAATCTACATCTTCTAACATCAATTTTATATTATGAGGTTTTGGATGAATGTGTAAATCTAGGAGTACTTAAAAAGTGGCCTTAAATGATAATAATGAAAATAATAACTCACTCAATCCTTGAAATTTCATATAACACTTCTAATGTGTTGTAACAAGAATCTTTATAACTACAAATAGGGTGAAAGAATGAGATAACATGTTAAGGAATCTATAGTATTCACTAAGCAAGATCCAAAATTAAAGTGACATACACTAAAAATAGTCATTCATAGGTAAAAATTAGTAGTATTATTGATAAAATAATATGAAAATTATCAAGGCTTTTACATACTTAGATGGATCATAAGATACAATGGTCAAAATGGTTAGTTCTTATAAAACTTCATAGAAAGAGAGATAGGAGAAGAGAGAAGTTTGAGTGTCACAAAGACACTTGTAAAGATGATAAAATTAGTTAAATTTAGATTATAATTGGATTTTAGATGAACCATGAAAGTTGATTAAGCCCAGGTGTCCATCCAAGTCATCAAACTCTTGTAAAGTAGCATGAAATTCCCTTAACTAGCTTAGAAAAACTGTCTTCATGAATAGCCCTATTTAATCATATCATAACTAAATAATAATATTTAAAATGATTGGAATTAATGGGGAGGATTTTATACATGACTCTCCATGAATTTTTTGTAGTATTGGTTCCCTAAAATCATCTTGAAAAGAGATATCATCATCTATTGTCAAGAAAACTCCTCTTTCATGCACCCTATAGACTTGCCCTAAAATTTGGAATATTTTGCTAATGAAAACAAATGGGATGAAGTTTAATACACCTATAAATAATCTAAATTTCATTATAATCATCATGGATACCTGTAAATCACCTCACTTTAAGATCTCCACCCTTCTCACTAGCTTATCCACTATGTTAGTTTTGACTAGCTTGGATGAAAGCTCTGGTATAGAAACTTAAGAGTTTTTAATTTGAATTAAATGAACATAATTAGTTATTAAAATACCTAATATTCTTCCCAAACTTTATTTCATCTCTTGAAACCTCTTTTAGCCTATAAAACACAGATAATGGTCAAAAATAGCCTATTTTGCACCTTATCCATACAAGTCTGTACAACCAAAAAGAATTTATAGTAGATTAAGGGAGTCATTTGAAATTTAAAATTATAATATTTATAAAATTAAATCTATCCAACTCTATTTCTCTAAACTTGTCACTGACAAGGTTTTAGGAGGGTTTTAGGCATGTTTTCATTCTTAAGGTTTGTTCATTAAGTTATGGCATTGGAGTTATAGAAAAAATACATAGAGATAATATTCAGGGATCATATTAAGATTTAAAAGTTCATTGAGTCTCCATTCAAATCACCAAGTAAGGAATGAGCATTTGAAGTTACCTATTTGAGCTTGATTCCTCATTCCCACAAGCCCAAGCTTGTCCTTGAGTAAAAATTAGCTCTCTTGATGTTTTATATATAATTTTATGGATTGAAAACATCTTTGTCCACCATAAAAACATGTTTTAAATTATTATAGATCATACCCATAGATATAATTATAAATGATATCCCATTTGGGCACTAGAGGCCTAATAGACTTGCCTACAAGTTTAAGATTCTAGATCATTATATTGGTATTCATCCCTCTATTTTTAGTTTATTATTATTTTTTAGATATAACATAACTCTATAAACCATCCTAAAAGGTTTATATGTTTCCTGAAATCATATTTCTACCTTATTGTTCAAACCCTGCTAACTTTGCTCATAAGGGAGTGCCCTCTATCTAAGACAAAATAGAGGGAATTCCCCTATTTCCCTAGATAAATTTGACTATTTTATGAGATTAATAATGTCATGGAGGTTATATTCAATATATATAAAAAAAAAATTTAGGACATATGACCTACTAACTTCTCAAAAAACCAAATAGACTTTTTAAAGTAGACTGTGCATACTACATTTCTACCTTGTGGACTGTGAGATACATTAGAGAAAGGTTTTTATATTATACCTCCTTGATATAAATATATCATGAGATTTAAATTATAATTTTCCATCCATTCCAATAAATTTTTCATTTTTAACCCTTATTAAAACATCTCATGGTCATGTTCTCTGTTTGATTGGTCAATGTTGTATATTTTGTGTTTTCCCCTTCAAAAGTTATAATTATAGGTAGAGTTGCCTAGTTATACATTAAAAATGATGATACAAAACTTAATTTTAAGGTTTAAAGGATAATTATTCATTATTTATATCAATTACACCCATGTTCATGTCATTCCACATCATCAGTACTATCTTCCTGTTCTAAACTAAAATAGTCAACTAATTATGTTTCTTGCCTTTTATACCCTGCATGTAGGTATAGTTGCATGTTCAGAATTAAAAACAATGTTAAAAACCTATTATTACTCAAATATATTAATTTTATGTTGTTTTTACTTTTTTTCATTCTTATAATTAGATCAAACCACCCCTTAAACATATTTCTCAATTGACTGTCTACCTACGGTCACCTACAAGTGACTATAGGGGATCCTATTGGTGGTTTCTATGCTCAAAACTCATGATAAAAATAAATTATAAACCTCCTAATATTATTTTGAGTCATTTTATTGTTGTTTTATTTCAATTGAATCATCCCCTATGTATGTCACTATCTAACCATTTCTCATGTATGTTTATTGTAAGTGTCACAATCAATAGTAGTTGACTTTTCTGAGGTTAAAGGGACTTGTAGACAAACAATACATCTGAAACATATGAAACTCATTCCTTATAAGTTATATAAGGTATTTAATATAATTTATAATTATCCTAACATTGGTGTCTTTATATCCAAACCCTTACTATGGATGGTGTGCTCCTATAGTTAGTTGTAGATGGGTAATTCTAGTAATAAACACACCTATAAATGAATATGGGGGTCTAAGTCACAAAACATGAGTCTATTTGATGATATATTAGGTAAAAGTTACTTTATCAAATAATTTATAAACATTTATCCATGGTGAGAAGGCCTAATTTTTAACCTTAGGGTGACAACAGTCTCATTCGGCTCAAAAACGTAAATAACACTGCCTGTAAGTAGTGCATAAATGGGCAAATTTGAGGTTCCCAACCACCATCTTTCACTAATACCATACAATTTAAACTTTACAAAATCAATTTTATATGTATTATATACAATACTAGACCATTGGGATTCCTCAAAAGTCCTCATAGCCTTATCATATGATATTCATAGACCCTCTTGGACCTTTGATTTACAATTTTGGGGATAAAAGGCCTAAAACTTAGTCATCATCTTTTGAGGTATATTTTAACATGGTTTATCCATATGTAGATAAAAAAATGTATTATAGGATACTTTAAACATGATAGGACTTTAGAAATAGCATCATTAATTGTTTCAACACTTCACAATGGGTCCTCTGCTATCTATCAAGGTTTCCTATAGGTGATGACTGTCATACACAAGCAACAATGTGAGTATTGAAGTGTGTACTATATTTTTACTTTGAAATTGTATTAGTAATATCTAAATGAATTCCAATTAACTCTTCAAATTCTCAACTATTTGAAACAAATGTCAACACATCCTTTTCAACCTAAAATTCCTTGTGAAGGCACTTGTAGATGATTGTGAATTGCATGTAAGCAGTGAGCAAGATTGGAAACAATGTGCATTGTTTAGGCCTCTTCAATAGACCAAAAATATTTAACAATTTCCAAAATGGTTTTTCATCATTAACATGGTCTTTTGAATAACTTTAAAATATCCATTTCAACCTAATTTTCCTACTTCATGGACCCTATACACATTCATTAATGGTTGCCTAACTAGTAAGTTTCACATGATTGCAAATTCATGGAGAATTATTTGTATAAGGAGCCTAGAAAGTTTAGGGGTTAATAAAATATGTAAAACATGGTAATGGAATTATTTATACCCCTTTTAATCACTAAAAAAGCATGAGTATTATAAAATAGTGGAAAACTAGCATGTCATCCTAAATGAGAGTAGTCTATAAATTTGAGATGATTTTCCCATCACAACACCCTGAAACATGAGATGAAGTATGGAGAAAATTGGGTAAGGAATTAAAAATCCTTATAATAAAACATAAAAATTGGTTCATGCAAAATTGCTCAAACCAAGGCAAAACCTATAGGGTGCATGAAATAGAAAGCATAAAAGTATAGTCAACTTCATGAGGATGGTTATGAAGCACATACCACCATTATTAAAAATATCTATATATAAATGGAGGTATGTAAGTTTAATATATCCTTTACAAGTACTCTTTTATCTAAAACCTCCTCTATTGGCCGTACCAAGTACAAACCTAAAGACTACTTTTGCTTGCCAAGAAGGGTGAAAAAGGAGTAGAATAGTTTAGAGGTAAAAATGGCACTTCTAGAGAAATTCAAACATGTATTTGAGATTTGGAGAGATGAAGAGACATACCATTTTATTTTCCCATGTGGCACACCTCCCCATGAGTTGTATAAGTTCCAAACTCACCTTTTTTTTAAAGAAATTTACCCTTTCTTCTGAAGAACATACCACATTTTAGTTACGTCAATTGATTAAGACTTTTTTGGACACATGGAATGTGAAACAATCTTTTTAAACCTTCACACTTTCAAATAAATATGTAAAACTCATTAAATGCCCTCTTTGACCTCAAAATAGCTCAAAAGGACAAAAATGACTAAGGACAAAGGATAGTATAGCATTAAATGATATTAATTTAACCTATGAAACACCTTGTGACATATGTAGTAGACCCGTAAAACACCTAAAAGTCAAGTTTTTACCTAGGGGTGCGCCAATTTAACCTAAAAGTCAAATTTGGTAAATAGAACCAACTTGAATTTGTGAGATAATTATGGAGAGAGATTATAGGAATAGTATTTCTATATATTTATATAATCCTAAATGATTAAATGTATTATGAAATCATATAATTGTTTATTGAATAAAATGCAAATATTGTTTGAAATAATTTGTCTCTATATGTTTAGTTTCTCCTATTCATTAAATAAATCTAAACTGACTCCTCCAATTCCCAATAGTGGTATCAAAGTGGGAGATATCTATGATGGATCTATGAGATATTATGTGGGCAAGAGCCATATGAGTGTTTATCTAACCCTGTTAATGCAGAAAGAATTTTATGTAAAGGAAAATTGTTAAATAATTACATAGAGATCTTAAGGTCATGCAATTCCATTGCCCAGTTGGATCATTGTTATATCTCTTACATTCAAAATTCACTTTGATCCAAAATTTATACATCACATCTATTTATTGTTCATCCATATTTCTAGATGAGGTCATATTAACTACTATCAGAAGGGGAATTAGTGATTTTAATATCTGAGCATAAAGTTTGTAGATATGTATTTCTACCTTAAAATCTAATAAAGTTATGTCATAGAAGGTAGGTGTAATAGATAGTACATTCTAATGCTCCAAGTGCTTATTAATTATTTTCACTTAGTTATTTATGCATCGTTTTCTACAAATGTCACCTCCCTCAATTTCTACAATCTTCTAAACAAACTCATGCAACTTTTTTTACATGATAAAAGAGACTGCAACTAACTAAATTACATAGAAAGTAGGCTTTATAAGGTTTAAATGACATGAACATTTTATCAAGTATGATTTATCTTCAAATGAAGTTGGATTTAATTCACACATTCAATTAATTTTTTAATACAAAAAATTAAGTAACAACACACCTTTTACTCACAATAAAATGACTATTTTGACTACATAGACCCCATTTATATCTTAATAGATTATCAATTCTTCTTCTAGTCATGAAGTTATTCACTTTAATCTTGTTATGACCTTCAATTCCTTATTTTTTTTTAATTTTTAAGCTGATCAATTTTTTGGAGAGGTACTATACTTGGAGATTGTTATCTTTGCCATGGAATCTTATTAACAACCTTGTTCTCAAATTAGAAAAACAACTTTAATTAATGGGTCTATCAATATACATAAATGAACATCCTATAGCATGTGACCTATAACATGTATATCATAATGATATATTTGTTAATAAATTACATATACCACATACATAGTAATACATGTAGGTATGTAGTCAATAAATAATGACATATTCTTGTGGTCGTGATACAATCCCTCGTATTATACATGAATCCAACTAATCATATGATTACACTCCATTTTCACCTAAACCATTAATGTTAAACCCCAAAACCTAAACCTTAAACCCTAAACATTAAAACCCAAACCCTAAACCCCAAACCCTAAGTCATAAATACTAAACCATGAAAACCAAATAATATACTTAAATCCTAGATCCTAATCCCTAAAATTTTAACCCTTACCACTAATACATTATCCGTAAACCCAAAAAAATAATCCATAAACCTTAAACTATATGCCTTAACCATATAAAATTAAAACATTAAACCCTATACATTATACCATAGACCCTAGACCCTAAAACCTAAACTAAGATCTTAACCCTAAAATACAAACCATAAGCCTAAAATCGTAAACACTAAACCATAAACCATTAAACGTATACCCTCAATATTTAATATTAAACCTTAAAAAAATAAAAATTTAAACCTTAATACTGAACCACAAACCCTAAACCCTATACCCTAAACCTTGACCCCTAAACTCTTTACCCCCTAAGCACAACACCCTAAAACTTGAAAGTTGATCCCTAAACCACAAACCCATAATAATAAATATTTAAATTCAAAGCCATAAAACCTAAATAATAAACCTTAAAACTTAAAATCCAAAATCTAAATAAGCAACCCAAAAAACTAAAATATAGACCTTGTATCCTAAACTCTTCACCCTAAACTCTAAAACATGAACATTAAACCATGAGCACCAAACGTAAACACTAAATCTTAAACCTTTAATCCTAAAACATAATACCTAAATCCTAAACTCCAAACCCCAATCCATCAAACCCTAAACACTAAATTTTGACACCAAACCTAAAACCCTAAAGCATAAGATCTAAACCCCAAACCTTAAATAATAAACCTAAATTAAAAACTTATGCCCTACATCCTAAACCCTAATCTCTAGACCCTAAAACATAAACCCTTAATCCTAAATCAAAAATCCTAACAACTAAGCCCTATAACTTTAACCCCTAACCCTAAATGCCAAAACATAATCCCTAAACTCTAAATCCTAAATCCTAAACTCCAAACCTAAACCCTAAACCCTTACACTTAATCCTTAAATTATTAACCCAAGCCTAAAACCATAAACTATAAACATTAACACCTAAACTAAAAATTTAAAACACAAAATGATAATCCAAAACCTTAAACGCTGAACCTAAATCCATAAAACCTAAACCTTAAACCTAAAAACCCAAACCCCAAACCATTAAATCTAATCCATAAACACAAAACACCAAATATTAAACCCTAATCCCTAATCCTCAAACACTAAATCGCAAACCCTAAATACTAAACACTAAGTTCCAAATCTAACCCCTCAACCAAAATACCAAAACCAAAACCCTAAACCTTATGTGCACTAAACCCTAAACCTTATGATTTAAACCATAAAGCCAAAACTCTAACCCCTAATACCAAACCCCAAACCCTAAAAGCTAAACCCTTGGCCCCTTGAGTAATAAACCATAAATTGTAAAATTTTAAGTATAAAATATAAAATATAAGCCCTAAATCCTAATCCCTAAGCCATAACAATAAAACATGAACCCTAAACACTAATCCCTATACACTAAAACGTAAACTGTGAATCTTGAACCATCAACCATAAACTTTAAACCCTAAATTTATAAATCTTATACCTTTATCCATAAACCATAATCTTGAGTTATCACCTATATAAAGAAAAGAGAGGAGGCATTGGCTAAGCCATATCTTAAACATGGATAGGAGTCATTCTCACCTATATAGAGAAAATAGTGACTAAGGAAATTAGTGTGAAAGGATTAAAGGTGGATGCAAGATGAAGTCCTAAATAATTTTTGGGTTTTTTAATAAATTAGTATATCAATATGCATAAATGACTGGCATGGAATATTTAACCTATATCATTCATATAGTAATGATATATTCATTCATACATTACATATACCCCATACCTAGTACTACATATAGGTATGTTGTCACTCATAAATGACATATTCATCTATTCATTATACAGTCACTCATACCAGACACAACTATAGTTGATCACCCTAGTACACTCCATCTATACCTAAACCATTAACCTTAAATAACAAACGTTAAACAACATAAACCTTGAACATTGAAACTGAAAGCTAAAACTTAAATGCCATAAACCTTAAATTCTAATCACCATAGTAAAATCTCCATAGATTAATCCATTATGACTATACCTACTCTAATAGACATGAATAAGAATAATCACATAGTACACTCTAATTTAAAAAGCAAGAATTGAAACACCATTTAATATTCATCTAAAAAAGATATTATTCAGTCTAAAATAAATTAATACTGATTATTAGATTAGAACACATTATACTAAATGAGGGAGTGACTAGGTATGATTAAGGAGTGTTTATGTATGATGAGGGCCAATGATGTAATGGTTAGGGATAATTAAGAATGAATAATGGGGAGGAGGGGTAATTAGGGATGATTAAAGATGATCAGGGTAGATGAGGGAGTGATTAGGGATGATGAGGGCGAAGAAAGATGATAAAGGATTGACTAGGGATGATAAGAAATGTTTATGGTTAGTGAGGTAGTTATTATGGATGATGAGAGTGTGACTAGGGATGATGAGGGAGTTTTTAGGGATTATCAATGATAATTAATGATGATTATGGATGATGAGGATTAATGAGGGATTTATTATAAATTATGAAAGATGATGATATGTAATGGAGTGATTAGGGATAATGAGGGATAATTATAAATGGTGAGGCAGTGAATAGGGATGATAAGTGAATATGAGCATGTAGATGAGGGAGTGATTAGGGATGATAATGGTTAATGAGGGAGTGTCCTATGTGAATTTGGAGTGTTAGGATATGACTTTATTCTACGTGATTTTAAAATAATACATGGGATTATAATCAAAGATTTCATAGATTGACCACCCATCTAAAATTTGTTTTAGAGTGAATATTATATTTTTAGAATGAATTTTGAGTGGTGTTTCAATTTATTCTATTTCAAATGGAGTCTATTAGGGAGACTATCTACGTTCATGTCTAGTATAAGTTATTTTATCATGACTATAGTTATATTTTATGTAGGAGTGAATGCATACATATATGTAATAGGTATGAAATAGATGTCATGTATGGGTGAATGTATCATGACAACATTTATGTTACAAGTTACATGCTACAGGATAGTCATTTATGCATATTCATAGATGCATTGATTAAAATACAAATTAATTATTTAGGAATCCATGTTTAACCTCGAGTATTCAATCAGGTAGGGAATACTCAAGTAGGTAAAGTAAGTAGGTCATACTCAATTAGGTAAAATATGGAGCATAATCAATGACCTAGATCTATTACATACATAAAATGATTTGTAACCTCATTTCTCATTCTCTCTTCCAATCCTAAAATTATTAAAACTAAGTATTGAGCATATTGGATTCCGATAAACTAACTTATTAATGGTAACTCCTATAGCTATGGAATCAATTTAATAAGATGCATAATGGCCCTAATTTGTTATATTTAGTAAAATAAATTTAAATTACAAGAATATAAAATGCAATGTAAATTTATCACATTTATTTTATTAAAGATATCCTTCCAAACACAAACAAAACTTCAACAAAACAATAAAAAAACTACCATAGACTTTACATACAAAGAAAACCAAAATAAAAAACATGAACACGTCTTCAAACCAAAAAAAAATATCTCTAATTGGAAGAAAAACACAAAAAAAAATAGTGTCTCTATAATTTAATAAACAAAAAAATATATATCTTTGAAAAAACATACACCTTTTGAAAAGGGAATGCATCCATTGAAAAGGGAGTGCATCCTTTCAACATTAAATTTTTCTTTAATGCATTTTCCCTCCAAATCTGCATTAGGTATAGGCTTCTAGAGGTTCAAACCTAGATTGAACCTAGTTGTGGAACAACCCACCTAGTTTCTCAGAAATTTAGGAGTCATTTTTGTCTTTGTCAACAAATTTGATGAAGCAAATTTTATTATTTTTAAGAAAAATATATATGGGTTTTCAGAGGAGAATGTTTATTTTTAGAATGTATAATTTTTTTAATGTTAGAATATTATTTATAATTATTAATTAAATTATTACATAACATACCTCATTATAGACTATATACATATCGTTACAAATTCTTTTAGAAATTTTTGAATATTAATCAAAAGTTTATGAAACTTGTATTTCAACAATCTACACATTGTCCACTATGCTTTAAAAAATTGGTTATCATGAAGTTAATGTCAAAAAGTTATATTCATACACTTGTAATTTTAATTTCCATTTATCTTGACTTGTAAAATTATTAAAAAATTATACATATAGTGAAAAAAATTATTAAAAAAGAAAAACATTATCAACAATATCTGACATTTCACCTATCCATATATGAATTTTCATACAAAAATTCATTTATTTACTCAAAAATGAGTGTTCATACACATGGAATCTCCTTATCTTTTCATAAAAAATGACCAATTTATTATCATAAATGCATCTATATCACACATTTTTATCATCTGTGTAATGAAAAATTTATATATTTAGAAACTAAATTAAAAATTACATAGTTTATATTCTTATGTTATTGTCAAATTCATTTTCAAAGTGATTCTAACATTCTCTCCAAGTTCAACTATTGTTATTTGAAAAAAAAAGTGTCAATTTATACCCCCTCTTGTGTTCCCCATTATCCTAAATCTACCCTTCATCTAAAGACTCTTTTAGTATAAGTGGATGATTTGAGAATAAATAAACATTTCAATAACTATGTATTCATTATAGTCCATAATTTTTTCAAATAGGTTTTTTTGGTATTTGATATTGTTGATTTCAGGATGAAGTTTCACTAATATTGGATTCCAATTTTAATATAATTTGATTATATTATTATTGATATCAAGATCTAATTTAAATGTGGTATCAAATTTCAACTTTTTTAATACTGGAATCTAGTTTCATAATAATTGGCTTCCAATATCTCCATTTTTATGTTTTTTTATTCATATTACATGAAAAATATCAGGGCCACAAAGATATAAAGAAATTTAGTCTTTCCATACCCAGTTAATTTCTATATCACTTTGTAAATAGTAAATATAACTCTATGTGGAATAAAAGTGTATTCTACAATATAAGAGTTAGTAGTTTAATGCCCACCAATAGTTGACTAATACCCAATAATAATGAATAATAGTCCTAATAAAACTTTGTACTACCTATTAATGAATAATACTCCCTTCCCATTTTAGGAGAGAAAATTTGATAGGAGGAATGATCCATGAGTAATACTCCCTTCCCATTTTCTTTAATTATTTTCTAAGCCAAGCACCTCAAAATGGTTAGCTAATGATGTTTGATGGTTTGGAAAGTAAAATCTCCAAGCGAAACTTAGTGATTTTTGTCTCAATTTAATTCTAAAGGAGAGTCTTCACTACCATGATGTGGGATGCATGACCTTTGCTTGGTAGGATAATTTGAAGTGGGTTTCCCAATATGATAGTAAAATATTAATAAGCTATTAACTTGAGAAACTTGAGTTTGAGAGGCTAGGAGGTCACTGTGAGATTGGGGAGGAGTAAAGACCTATGGGGGTAACTTCCTCCATCATTATCATTATCATTATCATTATCGTTATCATTCTTAGTGGATTTTTTAATTATCCATCATTATTTAAACATCATTAATTTTATCCACCTTATGTTTCTTAGGTGTTGCCTAATCAATGGATGGATTTGAGTGTACTATACAAGGACAAACACAAATCCTATGGTTGAATTTTTGATTTATAAATCATGTATTTAGAGATTGAATTAGGTGACATTTTTTTTAGATTGTTTTCATCCATACTTAAATATCAATGGAATATTTAAGTCATTTGTCAAATCAACCTGAAACAAAAACACACTAATTAGGGTGTGTTAAATAGAATGTATGAAATTATTGAGAAATCACCTTCCTTAAGGGTTTGGAAATCATGTCAAGGAATGCACTTTAGTTAAGAAAATTCCCTAGAAGGTCTACCCAGATAGGCACTTTAAGCTAATTATTTTTAGACAATTTGAATTTATAGGTCTAAAGGAACACAATCAAGAGGGTAGCCCTTAAAAACTAACAAATCAACCTGGGAAGGATAGTTTAGAATTGATGGTGCTCCATAATGTGCAAAAAATCAAAAAATGTTAGTAATGTTATAAACATGAGTAACCTCAAAAACCAGGGGTTCATAGTGATGTCAAATCCAAGCATTGAGGGAGTCATTCGAGGGGTTATAGCCTACATAGTAAGTATTAAGAGAATTATTTTCATACCATCTATGCATATTATTAGCATGTATTTGTATATAAACATCAACTTTAAGAGTATTATCAAAAATTAAACTTCATCATAAACCTTTAATATGAATTTCTAAATTGGTTTTTGCACCATCCTTCTCAACATCACAAATAATAGCGTCAATAGATTGGTTGAAATCCATTTAAATAAAAATAAAATTTCTTAAATAAAAAATATTAAAGTATAATAAATGTAAACATAATATTAAAAATACAAGAAAACAAAAAAAGTAAAAAGAAAAAAAGCAAATAATCTAATAAAATTTAAAATAAACATTTAAACCCTAAGAGAGTAAAATTTCAAAATTTCTTATATTATTTATATTTTTTCTCTTATAATATTTTTTTTCACTCTATATTTATTAAAATTTTATATTACTTCCACCATTTATTTGTTTAATTCAATTACATTCATTCCTCCATATGTTGAACTCATGCTTGAAATATAAATATGTGGCCTATTCTTAGTGTTTTTTTTAATGCCATATTTTGTAAATTAAAAAATACCATATTCTAAACTCTGAACAGCTATTTGATTTCTGAGATGCAAATTATATTATGTATAAATTGTAGATTTTTCTATGGTGGAGTAATATTTTATCATACTTTTTTTTTTAAATGATACAATACAAATTTATTATTTTAATTATTTCTAAAATTATGAATTTAATAATTTGTAATAAATTTAACAATACATTTAAAAAAAATTATTTATTAATAAATTTTAAAGTTTATAACTTTTTTTGGGAAGTTTTACCTATCTTATTTTCTTTGAATTGTATTTAAATTGGTAAGTATTGGACTTCACATACTAATTTTGATGACGTAGCTTTTTTATCATTAATTTTTTATGAAAAATATTTATTCAGCATTCCTTTTAAATGTAGTTATAATTTAAAATAGAAGAAATAAATAGTTTTTTTTATCAGTAAAAAGAGGATATAGCTTAATTATTTAATAATAAGCTAATTTTTTATGAGATCAGGTGAAAATGAAGTTAATCATTTTAGTTGAGGGCATCAATTTTTTTAACAAATTTAAAACTAAAATATTATTTAACTCATAGGTGAAAGTAAAAACTAAATATAAATATAAGGCAATGTATTTATCATTAGACTTTGATGTCAGGCCATGATTTTGCTCTTCTATTTCCATTATTAAGATTGCAAGAGACTTAACAAGCTAAGAGTAATAAATATTAAAGATAATTAATATAATAATTATAATCTTTTAAAATTTTAGATAATCTGTATAAAATTTCATCTTATATCTATTATGATCTGTTAAACAATTGATTGTATTTCATGATTAAAAAAATAAATATTCATAAAAAAATCAATTTTAACTCTTGTTTAAGATTGTGTTATTACTATTATTTCCTTGTGTATGTTATGTTTGATGAAAACATTTCCTTGTCTTAAAATGGTGGGATGAAACTCATCCTCCACATGTCTAGATAGGAGGAATTAAGGAATATTTATTGGTGTATTTAGGAAAATCTCAATGTTAAACAAAACATGAAATATTCTCTAGGACTATCTTATAAACATATTGTTTGTAATGAATAATTTAAAAAAGAGACCCTTACTCAAGATTAAAATAGAATCTAACCTACAAATCAGACTAAGAAGGATAAGAACCATCTTCGAGAGAATAAATGTAGATGACCAATAAACTAAAAAAGGAAAACAGTAATAAATCTACCACATCTCCTTACAAGTATGAAATTCAAAAAACAAAATTATACCATATCTACTCAAAATAAAGACTGTTATCCAAAACCTAAAATCTGAAATTAGGTAAGTCCAAGTGTATATGATGGAAGCATAATTTTAAAAAGCGTTCTACTTCAAATCCATTGGACTACTAACCTCATGGGTTTACTGAAATTGGTATCTATTTCAATAATCTTCTATAGAGGTTATATGTTCTCCTTTAATGGACCCATTAGTACCAAAACTAAAAGAACTAAATTATGAGATCCAACTACTCTATATTCACATGATGTTGATGGTCCTTATTTGGAAGTGCATAATAAATGCATTTTTTTTAATCTAAAAATCCTTAGATTTTGTTGAACATTAACTAGACTTTATCCATCCCTCACCTAACTAGGTAAGGGATAAAAACTAATCTAACCTAATCACCTATTATAATGACTCAATTACATGACATTTGTCTAATCTCTCACACTTTTTAATTTTGATGATGATAATAATATGCAATATCAATGGCCACTGACCTATTAACATGGATAAAAATGCATTTTTATTTTTCATGTACTCTTTAGGATTCAAAACCCAAAACTAACCATTAATACATGTTAAGGTGTTGTATCATTTATATATCATTTATTTAAGCTTATGAATGTTGACTACATTTTCAACACCCTTAAGCCATACTTTTTATTCAATTATTTTATTATAATTTTGATATTAACTTATTTTCTATGAATTATTTGGATTCAAATCATGGAATTTATATTAATATTTTAGGAAGCTTAACCAATTTATTATTGAGCCTCTTAGATCTAGGCTATGCATTGTTCTGAAAATATATAATTGTATAGAAATTTTTTGTCCTCAATTTAAGAAGGATCTTAACAATGATTTTTTTGGAATATTCTAATTATTATTTATTTTTCACAAGGGCATTGTCTTGATAAGGTTATAAAAATACATAAAAATATATAAGAAATAATATTTATTATAAATTTTTACACAAAAATTCTTGTAGAAATATAAAATAAAAGATCAATAATAAAATTTGATGATAGATTCATAAAATAACAAGAATTTTTTACAATCTTATAATCTCAAAAAATTTAAAATATTATTTCCTAATGATCCCACAAGAAATTAACATTTCCACCTTTAATACAAAAAAAAAAAAAAAAAACTTAATCTAAAATAAAAATACTCATAAAAAAGAGTCTTATTAATATGAAATTTGATGGGAAATTAGGTTAAACATCACACCTTATAATTCAAATAATAGTAATTTCAAATTATAATTATGTCTACATAAAAAGTAAAAATTAAAGGTAGTTTTAAAGTCATTACTAAGCTAGATATCAATTTAATCTATACAATTTGCTCACATGAAATATCCATATAAGTTGGTGTACATAAATATAATATAGATAACGTATTAACAAAAAATTATAATAAAAATATCTAATTACTTTTAACTAGACTAAACATACATAAAGTAAAAGAGGCCTAATTAAATAATTCAAAAAATGAGATAGAGATGATCAAAAAATATTTAGATGAGTGTCTTTAATATGATGGTAATTTTTTATAGTCATCAAAATGTCATAGCATGAATACATTCCTTGAAGTGATATGGATCTTTCCTTAAAAATTGGCAATGAACAAAGAAGGCTCCAAAGAGCATGATTTCCTCTTCTAATATTCATGAGAGGAAATGATGGTTATGTGAAATGAAACATACACATACATTTATTGTTTTGTTATGCTCACATTGATCTGATCTTCAATAAGCAAACTTACTTTTAAAAGCTATGATGTCAATCACCTACAAAATAATTTATTCTCCTCTCCCTACACTGACAAAAATATTTTAAAAACTAAAAAAAGAAATTAATTTCTTGTAACCCTTGCTGAGGATTAGATTGAGTTTTGAGCATTGTCTACTTATAAATCCCTAGATAATATGTTAGGATGTTGAAAATAATAAATCACATAATTAGAAATAATTATAGTGTCATATAAAACACTAGTGATGTATAGTGTACTTTTTTATCTTTCTGATGATAAAAATTGTCATGACCTCTCTTCCCACACTATGGACTCATGCTCAATATTTAATTTGTTTTGGACCTTATTTAGTATTTGTGTTAGGATGAGTTGATTTTTAGGTTAAATTAACTTTTGTGTTGATTTTAAAGTCTATCAAATCAACTATGTGATTTCAAGAAAAGTCAAAGGTATGATTTAATTTCACTTTCAAATTCCAAAAGTGAGGAATAATTAAAATATTAAAGTTATTTATTTAAATATAAATATATGTAATTTTGTCATAATATACAATTGTGAATAAGGGAAAATAAAATCCTCTTAATATTTAGTCTTTTCCATTACTCTCTTTTCTAAAATAATTAATCACCATACATGAAATAGTTTTTGAATAGGAATTAATATTCATGTAATAAATACCGTGCATAGGATTGGAGAATAATATTATCAATTCAATAATATTGGAATGCGTTAAGGTTATTTTAATAAAAAGGAACTTTTCTTTTATTTAATTATTTTAATTTTAACATTCAAATAAATTATAGTAAATAATTGAAGAGTTTAATTATTATTAATTAATACCTAATATAAATACCTATGTATAACGTAATAATATTAAAATAAGACTATTCTAAATTACCTAACCTACCACCTCACCTAAGTGCTAAGCCTACACTCTACCAAATCCTCCATGTAAGCCAAAGATAATGCATGTAAACTATCACTTCTACCACCTAACACATGACGAAATAATCATAAACTCTTAGTGTTAAATAAATTTCTCTCCTTTTGGATTAACTCCACCTCCCTAAGAGCTATCTCCAATTTTAAATCATACAACATATTAAATAACTACCACATAAGAAGTAGTTAGAAACCATTAATGAAGGAAAATTTGCATGGAAAATTTTATAAAGAACAAATCATTACTTTAAAAAAAAAGGAGAGAAGAAGAGATCAAAACTAAAGGGAGCAGGGAAGTGATGCTTGAAGAGGAGAAGATCAATGTTTAAGGGGGAAAATCAACACTTGGAGAGGGAAGAGTGAAGCCTATTGTAGGTGTAAAAACAAGATCAATGTCTTCCTCATTACCTCCATGCAATCCTTGACTAGCCTTTTCACCCAAAGACATTAACATTGTTTCCATATCAAGTTCTATTCCTTTCTCTTCTTTAACTCAACCCAAGATCAAAACTACCACCATACATTTATCTCAGCTATATTCAATTCTAGTGGAACCACATTCCATTTCAGTCAAGGATTTCAATGGTACTAGGTAAGTATAATATATTATTTAAATTGTAAGATAAATATAATATTATATTTAAATTTAAATAAAAATATAATGTACTTATTTTTATAAAACTAAAATAGAAAGAATTTTGAATTACTAGAAACAAAATGATAATGCGACTTGTTGTTAGGGAAAGTAAATGATTTTATAGAAAACAATAATGTAAAAAAGAAGGTTATTAGATATTTGAGAGACATATAAAATATAATAATATTAGATCATTTAATATTAGTTGATATACACAATTTTATATTATGTATCTATTTACAACAATTAACATTATCTCTATACCCAGTTTAGTGAAAAGTGTAGAATATAGAATTAAATAAATGAGTTTTTTTTCTATGTACCTAGTTATAAATTTATGAAATACATTTGATCTAGTCAATAAAGTTATAGGCATAAACCTAGATAGTGATAATATTGATTGGATACATAAAATTACCATATATTAGTCTAACTTATCATAAAACAATATTTTGAGTGGACCCTTAATTTGATTATTATTAAGCTTTGATGATGAATTTTATTATCATTAAGAATAGTATGAAAATAAATATTCTTCACTATAGGGTTGAACCTTCAATTTAAGAACGCTTTCTTAAAGTATATAAAATATTTATTTAACATTTAATTCAAGTTTAAAATAACATTCTTAAAATCCATTTGTATAAATTATTTTATAGAAAAAGTTACCTAAATAGACTAAATGTATAATTGTCAAAGAAAAATAATATTGTTTTAAATTGACATGATGATTAAACTAGGATATTATGTTATATATTTAATTTCTACCTTCTTACTCAAGAATTTATTTTTGAAATATAATGTATTAATTTATTTCATGTATTTTTTACTTTTAAATCTCCACTTAGACCATGAATTTAATGTTAAATAAAAATATATAGAATTATGTATTAAGCGGTGCCTCTAGCCAATTGTTATATATAATGCCATTTCATTTTAGCTACTACATCAATAGCCTATCACAACTGCAACAACAATGTCTAGGCATCATCCTTATAAACTATCAAGGATAAATAAGGACAATGTCATATCATTAAGACCAAGAGGTGGGATAATCTCACTTAGTTAAAAATACTAATTAAGATAGTGAAACAACATGAACAACCTTAAATGAGTCTGACTTGTGAACTTATGAAATAGAAATGGAGAAAGTATATTTCTTACTCAGAAATTGGTACCACCAAAAAGGATCAATAAAAATCAAGATTGAGAATGTTAAACAAGTTATTATCAAGAAACCAAAAACCATATGGCTCTTAGATAATAAAACTTTGAAAATGATAATTGTATGGATTAGGCTATCTAAAGAAAGGATAAAAAACATTATTGATGTAAATAAAAAGTAGAAAGGAGGTTTTAGCTTGAAAATATTCATTTCTATTTCTTATTAAGATTTAAAGCTAGTTTAGTTAAACATCACTTTAATCACTTAAACTAATATATTTATGATTCCATTTGGGTAGTAACATAGAGGAACTATCTGGGAAATTAGGCCTTAAAAAGGGATGCATACCCAGACCTATAATTCACATGAAACATAGAATAGAAAATAGAACTATGTTCATACTACACCTTGATCTTATTTGAAAGTAGGTATGTAGGCAGTCTAGAAAGTGAAGGATGCTTTTAGTAAATAGGTTATTAGGACGGGGTTATATTTATTTTCTAAACAAGATTAAAGCTAACTAAAAAGGTAAGATAATTATAATAAGACCTTAGATTATATAAACAAAGTAAAGATAACAATTATATGATTTAATCAAAAGGATCCCAATTAGATCGTCAGAGTTATTGAGGCTTTATGACAAATGATGAGGAAAAATGAGAATAGTTTTTATATGTTCTATACTCTGATCATAATGGCATTGGTGATTATCTAGTAGAGATGAATGGTAAATAGTAAATGACTCAAGATTTGATTGATCGTGATAAATCAAGTCTCCATCTAGAGCATACCCTGATCATATTTAGATGCCTAATCCACATGGTTAGATACTTGATTATTTGGCATAAGATAATATATGCCTAACCTATATGGTTAAATGCTTAACCCTTTGGCTTAGGATAATAGATGCCTAACTCGTATGGTTAAATGCTTAACCCTATGGCATAGGATAATAGATGCCTAACCCGTATGGTTAGATGCCTACCTAATTAGAAAAGGATATCTGATAGGATAAAGTATACCTAAGTTATATTCATAGAAAAACATAAATAAAATAAAAAAATTATGTTTTAGGATAGGATTTGTCTCTACATTGTGGTATCAGAGCCTAATTTGAAATCTAAGCCTTAAGCCTACAACGACCTATGCTCAGTAAGAGATTGATTATTAATGTTAACTTGTTGAGAAAACTAAAGATTATGAGAAAACTAATTTGGTTATAACTATTTTTTCAAACATGGCTCATCGAAAAACTTTAAGGAAAGGAAAAGGAAAAGGAACAAAGAAAAAATGGAAAATAAAACTTCCCTCCACTCTGAAAGAACCCATTTACATTTTTGACTCGAATACAATAGCTACAATCTAGAGTAAACTCAAATATTTGAAAGTGGATCTACTTAAAGCAAAACTAGTTATAATTGAACCTATAGTCAAACATGCATTTAATATGCTGTAACAATAATAGATTTTCCATTTGGAACAAGTTCTGAACCACCTTACATACGCCTTGAAGTATGGATGGAATCTAATAGATGCCACTGATATGTCATTCACTTAGAAAATAAAGTGCTCAGAGAAATGAAACTAGATGAAGAAGATTCTATTTAGAATTTTTTTGAATGAGTGTTATAAAAAAATGTATATGTTATAGTCATAAAGTTTATCCTCTATAGAGCAAAGAACTCTATGTAGTAAAAAATGAATGAGATTATGAAATGCTTACTTTTTTTTAATCCTATGTGGGACTATGATGAATAATAAAATGTATGACAAATTAGAGTTATCCAAAAGAGAGTTATGCTATCAATCATCTTAAATGAAAAATTAAGCGATTGCATTGTTTCTATCAAAAAACCAAATGGAAAGACCTAGACAATTAACTAGGAATGAAAGGGAAAATGTGGGAAATACAAAACCCAACAATGATAATATTGAACAATAGGTTATAAAAAATAGATAATCGAGGATAGATGCCGTTTTTAATTTTTTGACCAAAGAAAGAGATAAAATAGACTCACTTGAGTAAGTGATTAACGATCTTCAGTTTAGGCAAGAAAATATAGAAAACATAATGAAACCTAACCTTTATAATATCCCTAAAGTATATCCACCACTAGTCAATGAAATAGAGATTATAGCTCCTAGAATTGAAGTTCCATTTTATGATCTAAGCAAAGATTTGAAGAATATTTTACCCCCTATGTTTGATGGGAAATAGTTAGGTGAATGATTTGAGAATTAGCTAAACAAGATGGAAAAATAATTCAACTTAAGAAACTATAATGATGCAACTAAAGTATTGTGGGGATCTTACCAACCAGTAGGAGAGGTTGCTAGCTGGTTTATTAACATGAAGGAATTAAATAGAATACCCAAGGAAAATTTTACCTGGGATCAGTTTAACCACCATTTTAGGAAGAGATGGTTACCCCAATTATTCTTTGATGAGAATATGACTGAATTTCACAACCTAAGGTAGAGAGGCATATCAATCCAATAGTATTGGTATAAATACAATAAATTATTTAAGTATGTGCCCATGTACCTGAAGGATGAAAGACGTTAGAATAGAAAGTTCATCCTAGGATTGAATGCAAACGTAGGGGCAAAAGTAGATATGAAAAGACCTAGAAACATGAATGAAATACTATAAAAATCCCTCAAATAGGAACAAAAATTGTAGGCAATTGTTACAGCAAGACAAAACTTTAACAATGATATATACAGATCCTTCAAAAAGAAATCAGATTTTAGGGGAGAGCAAGTTGTAAATAAAAACCCAAGAATAAATCCAACAGGTGGAGCACCCCCACCAAATCAAAATTATAGAAATACTTTTGGAAGGTAAAATAATAGGGAATTAGATGATAACATGAATGATCAACGGAGTTAGAATCACCCAATGTATCCTCCATGTATTTTTGGTGATATCCTGAAGAACCCAATACCAAAAGGGCTGCCAAGAGGATGTTTTGCTTGTGGAGGAAATTGCTTTGCCTAAGAGTGCCCAAAGATGTAGAGATAGATAAGGGCCATTCAGACTCAAATGGGACCATAATAAAGGATCAATGCTATAATAAGGAATCACCAAAATAGATACCAGAATGTATCAGTTAAAGCTATAGGTATATTATTCAGTAAACACATTTCAATTCTTATAGATACCAGTCCATCAGAATGTTTCATTTCTCTAGAATTAGTAATAAAAATGTCTCTTCTAGTGAATCACATGAATTCATCATGGATGGTTTAGTATGGGGATAAAGTAGTCAAGGAAGTCTCTCAATGTCTACCCAAGGCAAAAATACAATTTCAAGATTTTGAGACAAGCTTAGCAATTTATGTACCACCCTTAGGAGCATATAATGTAATAATAGGGATGAGTTGGCTCACCAAACACCAAGCTAAAATAGACTATTATACTAATTTATTTAGCTATTACAGTGATGAGGGGAGATGATTCATGATTGACGGGTCTCATAGGCCCATAAAAGTAGAAACCATATCAGTTATGCAATTGAAGAAAGAGAGAAGGAAGGGAGCTTTAATTTTCATGGTGACAATAGATGATAAGGACAAAAGGAAAAATGAACCAATCCTAGAAGTGTATTTATTCCTAAGGGAATTTGAGGATGTGTTTCCTAAAGAATTACCTGGAATGCCCCCTGAGAGAAAATTTGATTTCTTAATTGATATTGTACTTAGAGCCAAGCCAATTTTTAGAGCACCATATAAAATGAACATAACTAAATTGATGGAACTTAAAATTGAGCTAGAGGAACTCTTAAGTAAAGTATTGATTAGACCAAATGTGTCTCCTTAGAGAGCACTAGTCTTATTTATTAAAAATAAATAAAGAACTCTAAGATTATGCATTTATTATAGAATGCTAAATAATATCACAATTAAAAATATATATCCCCTACCTTGAATAGAAGACATTTTTGAGAAAATGAAAGGATAATTTTTTTTCTCAAAGATAGACCTTTGATTAGGATATCATCAACTAAGAATTAAGGAGGAAGATATTCCAAAACTACTTTCAGGACTAGATATGGATATTAGGAGTTTACTGTAGTACCATTTGGAGTAACAAATGCTCCTTCAACATTTATAAATGTAATGAATTGTGGGTTCCATAATTACCTATATTAGTTCATCTTGGTGTTCATAGATGACATTCTAATTGACTCTAAGAATGAGGAAGATCACTTAACACATCTTCAATTGGTTCTTTACAGGTTCAGATAACTTATAATATATGGTAAGTTGTCCAAATGTGTGTTCTTTAAGAAGGAAATCCACTATCTAGGCAACATCATATCCAAAGAAGGAATTGTAGTAGATCTAGACAAGATAGTGGAAATAATGAAATGGTCAATCCCCAAGAACGTATCAAAAGTATGGAGTTTCATGGGGTTATAAGTATATTATAAGAGATTTGTTAAATGTTTTTATATGATGTCCAAATAGATTACAGCATTGCAAAGGAAAGGTAAATATTTTATACGGACAAAGCAGTGTGATAAAGATTTCTAGATTCTAAAGGAAAATCTGATGATGGCACCCATGTTGAAGGTACCCAATCTGAATGGACATTTCTTGGTTGTAATAGATGCATCCATTAAAATATTGGGATGAATGCTCATTTAGAATAATGGCATAATAGAATATGAGTCTTGGAAATAAAAAACCCATGAAGTAATATATGCCCCTCATGATTTAGAATTGGCAAAAAAATTTCATGCTTTATATAAGTGGGGACATTTCCTTATTGAGAAACCTTTTGAACTAAAAATTGACCATCAATGGTTAAACTACATATTCACTTAACCCAATCTCAATTTTAGGCAAAGAAGGTGGTTTTAATTCTTGAGTGAGTATGATTCTGAAATTGAGTATATCAAGGGAAAAGAAAGTAATGTTGTCGATGCTTTGAGTAATAGAAGACACCTGATAAATATATCAATGCTTAGATTTAATCTAAAAGGGAAAATATTGGAAGGATAAAAAAAAGATCCTTGGTATCATCAAGTGAGAATAATGATAGAAATTTTTTTGGAAGACCCAAGAACTGAAGGATATACCTTAGATGTTGAGGGTTTGGTTTAGTATAAGAATAGGATATATGTTCTAGAAGTAGAATACTTAAGGAAGATAATTTTGATTAAATCTCGTGATGCACCCTAATTATGTCATCTAGGGGTAAATAAAATGTATGTTGATCTTAAGAAACTATGCTTTTGGTAAGGGATGAAAAGAGATATAGTATATATGTATCATGATGCTTGGATAGTAAGAGGGTTAAAGTAGAACACCATCATCCTACATGACTTTTATATTTTCATGACATTTCACAATATAAATGGTAAGTTGTCAGTATAGATTTCATATAAGGATTACTTATGACACCCTACAGGTATGATGATATTATAGTGGTAATTGACAAGCTTACTAAGGTTGTCCATCTCATACTTGTAAACTTAACTAATGATGTACCAACCTTAGCTAACTGATTTGTGAAGAAAGTGGTTAGATTGCATGAGATTATAGAAAAGATCATATCAGACAGAGATTATAAGTTTACTCCATAGTTTTAGACAACCCTAAAGTCAACCTTAGGTACATAATTAAATTTTAGCTCCATATTTCATCCCAAGATAGATGGACAAACATAAGGTATAATTCAGGTTGTAGAAGACCTCCTAAGGATGTACTAAATGGATCAATAAACCAAAAGGGAAACTTATCTTCCATTATTAGAATTTTCCTATAATAACTTGTTCTAAACATCTTTAGGTATGACTCTATTTGAGGATCTATATGGGAGTAGCTATTGAATGCCACTTAGTTGGGATAACCTTCAGGAAATGATAGTAATTAGTCCTAAAATGTTGAAATACATGGAGGATCAAGTAAAATTTATAAGGTAGAGGTTGAAGGAAGCATCATACATATAGAAGAGATACGTAGATAGGAAGAGAACTCAAAGAGAATTCTTGATTGGTGACAAGGTGTTTTTAAGGGTCAAACCACACAAAAGTTTTATAACCTTTGGAAAAATGGCAAAGTTAGCTCCTCACTTTATAGGAAATTTTGATATCCTAGAAAGAATAACCTAGTAGCCTTAGAGTGGCCTTACCCCTATAGTTGAGTCGCATTCATGATGTCTTTCATGTGTCACTTCTTAAAAAATATGTGCATAATAATAAAGACATTTTAAAGTAGAATTCTTTATAGGTCTAAAAACCTGATAGAATAATAATAGAGTGATATAGAGTGATGGAGTGGCATCAATACAAATTACACAATAGAGAGGTTGATCAGTGCAAGGTATAGTGGGATAAATATGGTGAAGGAAGTGCAACTTGGGAGGACACAGAAGAAATGAAAAATATGTTTCCATTTTTATTTTAATCATTTATCTAAACCAAAAAAAATTAGTGCATTGGGATAATGCACAATTCAAGGGGGGGTGATGTCATGACCTCTCTTCTCATACTGTTGACTCATTCTCACACTTTATATTATTTTGGGCCTTATTTAGTATTTGTGTCAGGATGAGTTGATTTTTAAGTTAACTTATATTTTGATTTCAAAGTCTATCAGATCATCGACAGGATTTCACGAAAAAGTAAAGGTATTATTTAATTTCAGTCTCAAATTCTAAAAGTTAAGAATCAATAAATTATTAAAATTATATCTTTATGTAGAAATGTATGCAATGTTGTCATAGTAATAAATTGTGAACAAGGAAAAATTAAATGGGATGAATATTTAGTCTTTTCTATTACTGTCTTTGCTAAAATAATTAATCACCATACCTGAAATAGTTTTTGAATAAGATTTAATATTCATGTAATAAATACCATGCATAGGATTGAAGAAGAATATTATCAATTTTATAATATTAAAATACATGAAGCTTACTTTAATATAAAAGAACTTTTCTTTTATTTAATTATTTTAATCTTAACTTTAAAATAAATTATTTTAAATAATTTAAGAGTTTAATTATTAGTAATTGATACCTAATGAAAAATCCTATGTGTAACCTAATAATATTAAAATAAGACTATTATAAACTACCTAACCTACCACTTCATCTACATGCTAAGCCTACACTCTATAAAATCCTCCATGTAAGACATAGATAATGCTCAGTGTTAGAAACTTTCTCAGTGTTAAATAACTTTCTCTCCATTTGTATTAACTCACTCCACCTCCCTAAGAGCCTTCACCCACTTTAACTCATGCTATGTATAAAATAATTACCACATAAGAAGTAGTTATAAACCATTAATGAAGGAAAATTAACATGGAAAGTTTATAAAGAGAGAATCAATGGCTTCCAAAGAAAAAGGACAAGAGAAGAAGAGATTAACACTGAAGGGAGTAGCGAAGTGATGCTTGAGGAGGAGAGGAACAATACTTGATGGGGTAGATAGATGCTTAGAGAGGGAAGATCAATGCCTACTATAGGTGTTAAAAGAATATCCATGCCTTCCTCATTGCCTCCATGCAATCCTTGACTAGCCTTTTTGACTAACGACATTAAATTTTTTTCCATATCATGTTCTATTTACTTATCTTCTTTAAATCAGCTCAAGATCAACACTACCACCATACATTTATCACCGTTATATTTAATTCAAGTGGAACCACATTCCATTTCAATCAAGGATTTCAATGGGCATTTGGTAAGTATAATATTTTATCTAAATTTTAAGATAAATGTAATATTTTATTTAAATTAAAAGAAAAATATAATGTATTTATTTTTAGAAAACTAAAATATAATGAATTTTTCATTACTAGAAACAAAATGATAATGTGACTTGTTGTTAGGGAATGTACATGATTTTATAGCAAACAATAACGTGAAAAAAAGTAATCATATATTCGAGAGGCATATACATATAAAAATATGAGGTCATATAATTTTAGTTTATATATACAATTTTACATTATGTATCTATTTACAAACATAAACATGATCTCTATACCTAGTTCAATCAAAAGAGAAGAATATAAAATTAAATAAATGAGTTTTGTTTTCTATGTAGCTAGTTATAAATTTATGAAATACATTTGATCTAGTATGTAATGTTAGAAGTGTAAACCTAGGTTTTGAGAACATTGATTGGATACACGAAATTATCATAAAGCAATCTAAGTTGTCATAAAACAATATTCAGAGTGGAACATTACTTTGATTGTTTTTAAGCTTTGATGATGAATTTTATTATCATTAAGAATAGTATGAAAATAAATATTCTTCATTCTAGGTTTGAATCCTCAATTTCAAAACCCTCCTTTCAAGCGTATAAAGGATTTATTGAACATTAAACTCAGTTTCAAAATAACAGTCTTAAACTCCATGTGTTTAAGTTATTTTATAGAAAAGGTTACCTAAATAGATTAAAGGTATAATTTTCAAAGAAAAATAATGTTGTTATAAATCAACTTGATGATTAAACTAGGAGATTATGTTAGAAATTTGGTTTATACCTTCCTACTCAAGAATTTTCTTTTGAAATATAATGCATTAATTTATTTCATGTATTCTTTACTTTTAAATCTAAATTTGGACCAATAATTTAAAGTTAAACAAAACTATGCAATGTTTGGTATTAAGTGGTGCCTCTAGCTCACATTTATGAGTAATGTTGTCATGTTTGAACTACTACATCCATAGCCTAACACAACTACAAAAATGATATCTTGTCATCATCCTTATAAACCATCAGGGATAAATAAGGACCATATCATGTCATTAAGACTAAGGGGTGGGATAATCCCTTTTCGTAAATAATAATAATTAAGATAAATAAATAACTTGAACTACCTTAAATGATTCTAAATTACGATCTTTTGAAATATAAATGGAGAAAGAAAATTTCTTACTCAAAAATTGGTACCACCAAAAAGGATAAATAAAAACTAAGATTGAGAGTGTTAAGCCAGTTATTATCAAGAAAATACCAACTATATGGCTCTCAGATAACAAAACTTTAACAACAATACTTATATGGATTAGGTTATCTAAACCAAGGATCAAAAACATTTTTGATGTAAATAAAAGGTAGAAATGGGGGATGTATCTTCAAAATTTTTATTTTTAATTCTTGTTAGGATTTAAGGATAATTTAGTTAAATAAGTATCCAGTCACTTAAATTGAGACTTTTATTCTCTCATTTGGGTAGCAATCATAGAAGAACTATCTGGAGAACTAAGCCCTAGAAAGGGATGCATACCCAAACCTATAGTTGACATGAAACATAGAATATAAAATAGAACTACATGCACACTACACCTTGATCTTATTCAAAAGTAGGTATGTAGGCAGTTCAGGAAGTGAAGGATGCTTCCAATATGCAGGTGATTAGGACAAGGTTAGAGTTGTGTGATAAATAAGATTAATGTTAACTAAAAGGTAAGACCATTATAATCAGACCCTAATTTAGATTAATAAAGAAAAGATAAGAATTTTGTGATATACTTAGAAGGATCCTAGTTGGATCATCATAGTTCCTAATGCTTTAGGCCAAATTTTGAGGTGGAATGCAACTATTTTTTATATGTTTTATGCTCCTTTCATGGTGACCTAGATGCTTATCTAATAGAGATAAGCGGTGAATAGTGAGAATCTCAAGATCTAATTGATCTTGATGAGTCAAGTCTCTAGCCAAAGCATAACCTACTCATATATAGATGCTTAACCCATATGGTTAGATACTTACCTATTTGACACAAGATAATAAATACCTAACCTATATGGTTAGATGCTTGCTCATTTGGCATATGATAATAGATGTCTAACCTATATGGTTAGATGCTTACCTGGTTGGCAAAGGATATCTAATAGGATAAAGTGTAACCAAGTTATATACATAGACAAGCATTAATTAAACATTTTTTTTATGTGTTTTAGGATAGGATCATAGGTCACTACAACATTGCCAAAAACTTATATGCCACAAAGATTATTTTTTTTAATAATTACTTAATGTTTTTTAAATGTACAAAACTTCTTGATAAATTCTCAATACACTTATTAATAAATTAATTATAATATATGTGTTTATAAATAAAATGAATTTGAATTAAAATTTTATCTATGTGCAATTCAACATCAAATAGTTAAATAAAATAAATATTAACCATAATTATACTTTAAACTTTAATTTCAACTAAAATTGTTTACATGAAATAAATACTACCATCAAATAATAGAGAGATTAAACTAATAAAACTTATATATTTATGTCTTTATATTTTTCCTTTAAAATTTCAATTTTATATATCCATATAATAAACATTACATAATTACACTAATTAATTAAGAAGATTCACAAACTAAAGAAAAGTTAAGTACATAATAGATTCAATTTAATGATTAAACTTTACATTTATTTTTTTATATAAATCAATTTTAGTTTCTAACGTGGTATTACAGATTTATTTCAGAGATTTTAACCATGACAAATGTATAATTGGTGTTGGAGAAACATACTCATAAGAGTTTAACATGACTTGATGGTGTGGTTCTGTGCTCAAATCTAGGATGAAAAATTTGTTTTTTATTTTCTAAAATCATCATTATAGTTGATCAAGGTATAAAATACATTAACATACTTCAAACACAGATCCCATAACACTATGATTCCAATATACAACCCAAAAGTGGTAATAGCCAATCAATTGAAAGCGTTATTTACTAAACTATTATTCCACTATAGTTGGGAGTTTTAATGGATTTCATCACATTACTCTTCTTATTATAATTGAATATAAATTGCGCACCCTCTTCTAAACTATAACATAAAATGGTATGAAGCATAGACATGACTATCACAACAATAAGAGTGGCCTTCATATGACTTGCTCCTCCTATTTCTTTAAATTTTCTTCCTTCCTTTCTCCTTACAAATTTATCAAAACTCTAGATTTAAATTTATTTTATTTTTGGAGTCTACATTTGTAATGGGTTGAATTTATCCCCTCCGTCGATGGCACCCAAGTTAGCAATCTACTGTGTAGACAATAGTCGATTATTTTCCCAAAGGTCAATGGTCATACAAAATGATTTTTCTTAGATCAAAAAAAAACTAATGGGAGTTTTAATGAATGAATGAAATATTTTTATGACATCCACAAAACCAAGTAGTCTAATAAATAAAGAGCTTAAAGATCAAGACATTCTTTTATTATTTTTGATATCAAATCTTCTATTATGAAGCTTGATCAATAAACTAACTATATTATGCAGTTTAGGCTCCTCAAAAATCTCACTTAGGCTATCTAATTTCAATCTATTTTCATATCGACTCTAAATATCTACATACATTGTGCATTTAATGATGAAATGCTTTCCAGTTTTAACCACCCCTTTACTGCAGAAAATGTAGGTTTTTTCTTCCCACTTTCCTTTGAAACCATCCATCTACCAATTTTAGACCTACGATGATGTGACCCAATTCTCAATTAAGCCACTAAAATCCTAGCCTTTTATTTAAGATTAGTGTGCATATAAGCCTTCTCACCATGCTCCCACATGGCATTGAATTTCTTGATATAATGCACTTTTTTGTCTATTATGATTTGTTCACATGGAAATCCTAAATTTTCCTAACACAAACTTTTTTATTTCCTCATTTTTACTAATAAATTCTTGGAAATGAATGTCCCACTTAGACAACCATTTTTTGTTCTACTTCATCCATGTCTTCTTCCTCTAATCTAGTTTCTCCTCTACAACCATTTTAGGCCAATGATGATTATCCATGTTTCCAACCTTTTTAAAATATCTTAGAAGCCTGATTAATGTTGAAGCCTCCATTGTAAACATTTCTACTTAATCCAAGAGGATCTCATAGGGGACTATTTTTTTGACTTTGAAGCTACTAGTGATTAGGTGTTTTTCAATTCTTTCTAACTATTTCCACTTGTAGTCTAACATGATACTACCCCAAATATCAAAACAATAGAGGAAAATTGGCATGAATAGAAAACCAAAAAGGGGTCTTTTGGTTTTCCAATCCCATAATTTAGCTTTTCTATACCTATTTTGAAGAAGGTAAGATTCCCTCCATCCACCTTGGATTCTCTTTGATCTACATGTATCCCAACTATGTCTATTCTGAATATCAATTCCTAAGTATTGGTACTTTTGTACTATCTCTAATTGGCTCCCTTCAAAAATAAAATTAACCTATTGCTTTATCCTTTTTAGTTAAAAAAGCATGACTTTGGTCTTGTTGATATTCACTTACATCCTGAGTTCTAGGAAAAAAAACTCCAAAGATTTTGAATGTTGTCTCAAATCATTAGTTTTTTTTTGCAATTAGAATAAGATAATTTTAATATAATAGAAACTTTAGCACATAACATGACAACTAAATACCTCTTTCATTGGTTTTGTTTAACCAATCTTCGAGTCTATCAATATATAAACCAAAAAGATTGGGGAATAGAGGTTAGCCCTATTTAACCCCAATGTCACTAACAAACCAAATTATGAGAGATTCATAAGAAATAATTGGAGACTATATTTGATCACTTCAAACAAAATAAATACAAAACATCATCAATTGTTAATGGTTGTTTTAAATATCACACCAAGGATAAAAGAAAGGTTAGAACCACCAACTATTTTTTTAAAGATTACGAAATAGTAGAGACTTGATTATTTAGATTAGGATTTAGAAAAGGTAAATTTGCTTAAATGGGAAATAATTTTTAAAAAAAATCATTTAAAAAATAATATATTTATTATTTTTTTTACTTTTTTAGTTAGATGTAATTAAAGGACTTACCAAAAAATCAAAGGGATTTATAGAAATAGATAAAAATAAAGTTTAATTAAACAAAATAAAATCTTAAAATAATGTAAATAGACAAACAACATAAATTATGGAAAAAATGTAAATGGGATACCAAAGTAAATTAAGTACCTATAAGAATATAAAGTTATGTGTGAAATATGAAACTTTGATTTTCAAAGATATATTTTGGCATTTATTAATTTGTTCCCAAATTTACCTTTTTTGAAAATTAGAGCATCAAATTTGGTTTGTATTTTTTTCCATCAAATATTTTCTATTATGTCAAATATATATTGTTCTTAGTTATAGATTTTAAATGTTCTTGTGTAGGAGTGGTTTTTTATATCATAGAATCTTGAGTCTTTGCTTTCCTTATTTTGAGGGTATAATAGATGATTTAATATCATCATTATCTTCTTTACATAGTTTACTAGAAATATTGATATGAATAACCTTAAAATATTTATGGGTCAGATAAGCAGAATGGATTTACATCCAGATACCTTTCTTGCTAGAATGAAACACAATGTAGTTCTTTATGCCATGCAAAAAAATCTTCAGAAAGGGATTTTTCTCTTCTTCACTAGATGTGTAATGAAACTACGTGAACATTCAAATAAACCCCCCTTTTTTTTTACATAAATATGATTTAAAAATAAAATAAAATTTAAATAAATTTAGATTTGTTATAATCCATAGCTTTTATGACTAGGTTCTTTTTGGTATTTTATATTATTGTTATCAAAATCTAGAATAAATGATACTAGAATTTGGTTTCAATATAATTGGATTATAATATTACTAATATCAAAATTTAATTATAGTAGTATTAGATTTCATCTTCAGTAATATTTAAAACCAATTTCATAATAATCATATCACAATAATGTATTTTTGAACATCTCATTTTTTTTAGTTCTCTATTTTTGTTATAGTACAAATTTCAAATGCATATAGATCTAAAGCAATCTAGTATTTCCCTATCTAGTTGTTTCAATGTAGAAAAATACATTATTCTACAAGAGAAATGAGTACACACTAATAGTTGAATAATGTCTAAATTTTTATTACCTAATAGTTATCTTTTATATTATGTATTAGGTGCCCAACTTTTATCTCAAAATAACTAATCACATATTGGCATGTTACCATTTTAATGATTAGTATGCAATTATAAAACTTTTTTACACCATAGTTACGTAATCGAAACTATTTTTAACATGCATTTAAAAATTATTATTTAAAATTAATTCAAATTATAACTTTCCTCCCATTTCAACATGTCAAATACAAAAATGTTAAAAAAAATAATAATAAAATAAAATTAAAATGAATTCATTTTTATATTTCTATGTGTCACTCACATGGAAGTGTGAAACCCCACATTTGGGGGTTGTCACTATTGACATTACTACTGGCACTTGTCTATTAGGACAAGCTTATCCAACATTCCTGAACTATTTGATTTTATTTATGAAACCAATCACAATTTTTTTCACTTTTTGATATAAATTTTATGATTTATGGAGAGCATGGACCCCACATAGTTTGTGAGAATTGGTAAAGCTCAGGGTCTACACTATAACTTTGTACACAAATTTTATTAATTAACTAAGCCTATTTTTACTGAAAATGAACTTAAGTAATTAAATCCTTATCTTACAGAAAGGGTTATAGATAATTGAAATTTCATTATTTTTTATAGTCAATATATATTATTTAAAAAAACTCTAATTTATAGTTGTCTTTTTTAATAAATTAAAAAGTTGTTTCACTTTTAAAAAGTAGAATTGTTATATTGTCTTAAAATTAACTAGATCATTAATTATTTTTTCTTTTTCTTTTTATAATATGAACCTAAAACTAATTATTAGTGTATTAAAAAACATTACATACTTTCAAACAACTCTAAACTTTAATTATATTTTTTTCATAAATTAATAATTAGTTTTAGGTTCACATCATTAAAGCAAAAAAAAATCAATGGGTGAGTTAGTTAATTTGAAGAGAATCTTCTAATTCTATTTTTATAAATATTATTAATAATTCTTTATATATTAAATAAAATATGAATATGAAAGAGTCATAAAGAATATCTAGAGTATCAAAGATCATGCATTAAAATATTATGTGTAAAAATAGTGGTCATTCAAAAAATTCTAAAATATTTAATTGAGATAGATGTCACAAATTCTATGTTACATAATTAAGATGCATACTTTCAATTAAATAATTAAAGATGAATTATACAATAATTATATATGTAGAAATCATCAACCACTAGCTATTTTAGTATATATTTTTATGGAAAACAAATTATTTATGGGCAAGTTATAATAAAATTAATATAAAATTTAGGGAATTATAACATATTTTCAAGTAGAGATGGTATAAAGTCAAAAAAAATACATAGAAATCTTTAATAAGTTAAATAACTTACAATTAATCTCTGATAAGTTATAGAATTATTATGTATGCATAAATAAATAGCTACTAGTTCTCTTTTTATAAATTGTCATAAAAAATAAATTTCATTTACTTTGCATTTAAAATAACTTATTATAATAATTTTAAAGAAAATTTATACTTATATTTTTAAAATATAAATGAATGTAAGATTATGTTACGTAGAAAAAACTTACCATTAATTTAACTAGCACACATCTTCACCCATCTAGATCAAGGCTAAATGTAAATCTGAACTAATCACATTTTTAATTGGCTTCGATAGATAATGGTAATCAAAACTCTTACCCTGCATCATTTTGATGGTGACCACTCACCTATTATCAAGAAGAGGAATGTATTATTATTATTATTATTATTATTATTATTATTATTATTATTATTATTATTATTATTATTATTATTATTATTATTATTATTATTATTATTATTATTATTATTATTATTATTATTATTATTATTATTATTGGACCATTTAGAGTTTAAACTAAAAACCAACCATTATTATGATAGGTTGTTCTACCACTTAACTACCATTCTTATACAACTGAGTGTTGATTACATTATAAACATTCTTTAAGTGATGCTACTTTACTCAATGTTCTTATTCTAATTTTGACTTCATCTCATTTTTTTTAACCATCTAGAACTCTGACCATTAAATTAAAGGAATTTAAATTAGTATGTTGGAAATATCGTAGCACTTAACTATTGACTATTTTAAATTATAGATATTGATTCTTATTAAAATTTATAATTTTTAATTTGAGAAGGAATTGGTATTTCATTTACTCTTAATTTTTCACAAGAGAAAGAGAAACATCTTTAATAAGGTTGTAAAAATTACATTCAAACATATAATAAGTAATTTTTATTTTAAAAAAAAAAACATAAACATATCACTAAAAATAGTGACAATAATATTAGAGAAAATTTTAGTAAAAAAAGTGATAATAAATTCCTAAAATAAGGGAATTTTTTTATAATATAATGGTCACATATATTTTAAATTTTATTTAGCAAATGATTCTTCAAGAAATTTATATTCCCACCTTAAGTGTCATATACAAACCATAAAGAGAGGTTTTGATTAATATGAATATTGAAGTGGAAAAAGGATAGATCTCACATGAAATACTTCAAACAATTATAGTTTCAAACTTTAACTGTGTCTATATATAAAATTAAAATTAAAAGTAGTTTTAAGGTCATTTTTGAACCAAAAACTAATTGAGTGACATGAAATATCATTTAGAATTTTTTTAGATTAATTTTAAATAAATTGATTATTTAAGTTAAACTGGACATATAAATTTATATGTTTAACTATATTAATGGAGAGATACCTATAGTGGCTGACCCTAGTTTCATACCTACATGGCACCTAAACGTTGCCATGTCAACACTTAAAAATTATACTAAGGAATAATTTTAAAATTATTCTACTTAATTATAGTTTTTACAATGTGATGTGATAGTATGGTGCCAACATAATGATTACCATGTAAGGTATAATTAAAGTGATTTTCTTTTAATATTCAAATTGATAGGTAATACTTAAATTCCAAAAAAAATATTAGTGGGAACCAAAATTAGAACATTTAAAATATATTTAATAGCTCTTAGTCCACATTATGCATGCACCTTGTTTGAGATGCAAAATTAATAACACCTCAACAACCTACATTAAACACCTTGTTGTGGGAATTGAACGAGTCCATTCTTGCACTAAATCATTCCTATCTAGTTTGTATGTTTACACATTAATTTACATTTCTATTACTATTGAAGGGGATGAGAAGATATATCACATTTGAATATTAATGATCAGAGGATTCAAGAAGGAAATATAGACTACCCTTTTTGTTAAGGATGCATTTTGACCATTTTCATATATGCCTTGGCCTTTGAAATCAAACTTTTTCTCAAAAACATCAGGGAATACTCCTTATCATATTTTCATTTCCCTTTCAATATTCCCATTAACTTTACACTTAGACTTTGGTTGGTTACTTTAATGATTTTTTTTCTCACATAAAGAGCATATGTATTACATTTTTTTTTGAGATTGTCCAAATTGAATACTAGGACTATGTGAGGATTAACTATGAGTTTGTTCCCTATATATCTGGGATGGTATTAAGGTTAGGACTTCCATCAATTATTATATATCAAAAATGTGATTAAGAGGGCCATATCCATAACAATAGGATCTCAAATAAATGGAAATAAAAAATCATGACACCCACTTTTTTTACTATAATAATTTCCTCTATTTATTTTTGCTGGTTTATGTTTTATTTTTCATTTATTTTTATTGTTTGGATTTTAGAATACTCATGGACTAAGTTTTCACCCATTATTTCTTGATTTCAAGTTTTAAATCTTATATTTTATCCACCCATTTTATTATCAAACTTCATTTTCAAGTGCCCATGTAGATGTTATATGCATTGTGTTCGGTGGAATGGGTGCTAAATTCCTATCAAATAGCTAGCAGATTAAAAATCATGGAAATTTTATCATAGAAAGGAATATATTATTCTTTTTCATGGAAAATTTAAACATTAAAATAGAAATCAACCATTAATATGTTAGGGTATTCTATCACTTAACGATCATATTTATACATTTATGAGTGTTGACTATATTTTCATTATTTTTTATATCACTTTTCCTGGTATCTTGAGGGAATTGAGATCAACCTACCTATTATTCAGTACTGATTGTTCTAATATAGGGTGGGAGTCCCTTATAAATCTTGGCGTGATGTGATGTGTTCCCTCACCTGAAAATGCAATTTAAGTCAAGATTTGAATTCACTACCAAGATTACATCTAAAAGATGTCAATATCAATTGAACTATACCTCAATACCTAAGCTACACTTCTTTTATTCAATATATATGAATGATACAAACTTATTTTTCATAAATTGTCTAGAATTTAAATAAAAGAAATCATATTAATATGTTGGGAAGCTCTATCACATGACTATTAACACTTTTAAAGCACTATAAATTATTCAATAAAATATATTATTGTATGAAAAAGTTTCTTTAATTTGAAAAGGATCATAAAAATTATGGTATTCATTCTCTTAATTTTAAATAGGAGTATCATATTGATAAGATGCTTAAAACCACGTGTAAATATATAAAAATTACCTTTTATTAATAACTCTTACACAAATATATCACTAAATAGAGTTAAAAATTATAATAATGTAAAATAAAATGTCAATAAAAATGTTAATGAAGAAAAAAAGTGATGATAAATTCTTGAAATAAGATAAATTTTTTTATAATCTTCACATTTCATAATTTGAGTAAGAATAGTTTCAAATTTTAATTGAGTTTATATAAATATTTAATTTTATAAATAATTTTAAGGCCACAATTAAGCCAAACATAAAATTAGTATATAAAACTTAGTTACATAAAGTCACATTGAAAAAATTATTTTCTAGTTAAATTCATTATATAATTTATTAATAAATTAACTAATTTAAAAATAAAAATTAGTGATGTATAATATGCCATTTTTAAGAATAGCTATGCCATAAATTTGTGTACCAAATTATATATGTTTAAATGGTTACTTGATCTCTCTTGAATCGATGTAAATCCTCATTAAATTATTTATGACAATGTGCATCACTGTTAACATAAGGAATGGGGAGGGTAGATATAGATAGTTGGATGAGTTAAAAGGCAAAATAAAGACTATTATAAATTTAAAAATATATTAATAATATTAAATTTAAACGAATTATTGAGAAACACACAAATATCTTAAAATCATACCATTTGACACTTAATAATTCTCAAATACCATTTTCAAGTGGCAACAATAACAATACTTCAAAAATTAAAAAATTTAGTGAAAATTTTATAAATAAAATATATACTAACCATTAAATAATAAAAGAGATAAAAATGACTCTTAATTAAGAAGAATTTAGTTCCCTTACTATGAATGATTGTCTTTTATACTTGTATTTTAAATATTTAATTTATCTTTTACAATATAACTTTTAATATTTAATTATTTTGTATAATAAAACTGTTATGAAGTATTCAAATAATAAATTTGATTTCAAATATTTACATAATTACTTTAATTTTTTTTGTTTTTATCATACAAATAAAAAAATCACAAATTAAAAAAAATGAAATACACTTATTTTAAAAAAATTAAACACTCTAAAATTCAATTTACTAATTCGACTTTACCAATGTTTTTGGTATAAATTAATTCCCTCCTGCCTACAAAACTCTACATAATCTGAATAATTGTAGTTGCCGACATGGTATTGCGGCTTTATTCCAGAGATTTTAACCATGACAAATGTACATATCTTCCTGTAGCAGGACTCGGTCTTATTGTTTTTTAAAAAATTAATTTTAAAATGGTATTTTTTCAAGTAGTGGAAACAAACTTCGGACTCTCATTCACGGATGCTTATACAGATTTACAACAATAGGTGTTAGAGAAGCATATTCGGACACTATGTCGAATTCGCTGAAATTTTAACGTACTTCAAACACAGCCCAAAAGCGGCAACAGCCAGCGGATTGAAGGCCTTCCTCGCTAAAACTGTTCTTCTTCTGCAGTTGGCAGTTTCAATGGATATAATCACACTACTGCAAAAGCCCTATTCTTCACTGTAACAAAAAATGGGCTGAAACACAGACATGACCAGCACAACAACAATCATATCATTGATTTGTATTTATTAAATATGTGTAGTCTGCGTTTGCAATGTCTTCAATTTATCCCCTCCCTCGGCGGCACCGAAGTCAGCAATCTGTTGTGTAGTCAGCAGTCATTATTTTTCCAAAGGTCAATGGTCGTACTCAATGATTTTGCACGCAAAAAAGCATACGAGGGGAGCTTCGTATGAAAGAAACAAAAATCACGTGTACTTTTTTGCGTGTCTATAAACTTTGTACTGGAAATTAAAAATATATATTTATATATAGCTGGAGATGGAAGTGGCACATATAAGGGTATGTATACACACATCATATAAATATGATAAATATCATATCCTCTGTAGACGTCGGGGTACAAGTGTGGGGACACCATTTCAAATCAGAATATGTGACTAAATGATCAATGAATGTGTATATTATATATAAATACAGTCTCCACACGATGTAGGTATGGGGCCAGGGACACTACTCAATCCCATATTAAGGGGGATGTCATTTCAGGGTATGGAAATAAGTGAATAAGGGCATGGCTATATTATATATATTGATGTTTATTACAATCATTAGAAGATGTGGGTACAACTTTATAGGTATTAGTACAAGTATTTGGTCTTCAGTTCTCTGGTGACTATGATAAATATATGTACAAACATTCATACACACACATATACATATATAGGTGAATGTTTAAATTATTTTTAAGAAGAGGGTATCTGAGATTTCAAAAATAGACAGGGATGTGCATATACACATTATATATCTACTATTTTTAGAATAAATAAGCATGCACATTATAATTATTTATGTATAATATCATCCACATCTTCATATCTATGTACAAATGCATGCATGGTTAACTACTTCAAACAAGTAGGTATTTGGGATTTTAATACACATGGATATTCATATACATGTTATATATCTATCATTTCCAAAACAATTAGGTACACATATGTATATATGCACAAATTTGCACAACCAATACATATGTATAGGTAGGTGCATGGTTAACCTAATTGTAATTGGTGCGTATTTGGAACTCCAAAACACACACACACACACACACACACACACACATTCGAAAGTCCTTAAAATGTGTTTCATCTTCTAAACAAGTTGGGATGATACACATTGAATATCCATAAAAATTTACATAGCTTGGAAAATATACACCAATGAACAAATATCAAAATTCTTCTTATTTGTACTACTTCCAACAAATGGGTATTGGAGATTTCAACACTTATAGTACATAGTGCTCGTTGGAGAGGTTCCAATTGATGCAATAAAAAAATAGGCCAACTTTCGGAGGCCATAACTTTTGATCCGTAGCTCCATTTGAGCTCTTCCACACCCCAAAATGATTGTTTCAGAAATCTTGTTATGACCCTAAGCTGCACTTTCTACATAAAGGCATTTTTTGAAATAATTTGAAGGCCAAAGCAGATCATCTAAGGGCCCAAAATTATAGTTTCATGATTTTTTTGAGATTTTTTTTTAATTGCATATTTTTATGACTGGACATGAACTTCAATTGAAATTCATCATGTAGAATAATATTAGTCTTTAGATTACTTTAGAATATATTTAGAGCTGCACATGCTTGCATACAAAACTTAATAAAAATAATAGCGACTAAAAATAGAAGTTTTTTTTAATATTTTAGTTATTTTTGAATTTTTTCATGTCAACTCTAATTCTAAGTTGACGCTTATTTGTGCATGGTCTTGAAAATATTTTTGAGAAATCAATATGAATAAATTTTGAGTTATTGTTTCATATCTTGGTCTATGGTAATTTTTGTCTTGATAGTAATTTTTTTTCATTATCTGGTATTAGAGCAACATTCAATCTTGGAGGAGTAAAAAATGGTGAGAGGATGAGGAGGTGTTACATAGATGAACTAGACTATAGAAGATTTGCACATGCAATTTCTATAGTTAACATAGATTATCACCAATCAAGGAAGAAGAGAAGGTGGTGAGGAAGCCAAGGAAGACACAAATAATGATGAAAAAAGTTAGCAAGAAGAAGAACAACAAGATCAACCACCATCGATGGAAAAGAAGATGGTTCAGGGTTTAAAAGGAAGAAATAAAGGAATCATGGTTAATTTTCTAGACTATGGAGGGAGTTTAAAACTAGAGGAGTTGATAGATTAGATGAATATCATGAAAAAGGTCTTTGAGTGCAAGACTATGAAAGAAGACAAGAAGGTAAAGTTTGCATGCATGAAATTACAAGTTCATGCAATGATTTTTTAGGACCACTTATACAAAGAGAGATAGAGAAAATGTAAAGAAAAGATTAATTCATGGAAAAAGATGAAGAAGAATCTTAGAGGAAAAAAATCTCTTGTGGATTATACACAAACCCTATATAGAAGATTCTAGAATTTGAGGCAAAATGATAACAATTTACAAAAGTATACAGATGAGTTTTATAAACTTTCCATATGAGTGGAGCATGATGAAATTAAAAAGCATATGGCTTGAAGGTATGTAAATGGTTTGAAATTTACTTTTCAAGAAGAATTAAGCATGCACAAAATACTTAGCATGGAGGAGACTTATCAAGTAACTTAGAAGGTAGAAGAAAAACAACATAAACCAAATTTTAGAAGAATATCTCTTGGTCCAATAATAGGCAGATCTCCTCTAATAAGGGGATGATCTAGGTTTAATACCACTAGAGTTGGGTCAAATACTAATAGAGGTGAACCATCTTGTGGTGCATAAAGACAAGATGAGTATACATAAAGGTTTCAATACCAACAAAGAGGAAGAGCACTTCAGAGAGGATGAAGTTATGGTGGTGTTAGATAATGGTTCTCAAATCAGTGTAGATATTATGTTTGTTATAGTCATAGAAAAGAAGGGTACATGGCATTTTAATGTGTACATTATTAATACCAAGAAAGGAGGTAAGAGGATCACCCAAGAGTGAATCTAGTTGAGGATGAGATAGAAGAGAAAAATACTAAATTTGCACCACCAAATGTTGGATAGAATCTCATGATGAGAAGAACAATGATCATTCCAAGGAAAAAAACTAAAAAATAAAGAAGATGGTGATGCATGGTTGTGATCAAATATTTTTCAAACAAGATGTACTTTGATTGGAAATATATACGAAATAATTATAGATGGTGCTAGTTCTAAAAATATGGTCCTAAAGAAATGATAGAGAAACTACATTTTTAATGCGAAAAACATACTAATCCTAATTAGATATTATGGTTTAAGAAAGACATGAGGTTATAGTAGATAAAAGGTGGTTAATCAAATTTTATATAGTAAAAACTTATAATGATGAAATATGGTGTGATGTTATACTGATAGATGCATGCCATATGTTATTAGGGAGATCATGGTAATTTGATAGAAAAGTAATTCATGATGGAGCAAAGAACACATACATATTTTGGAAAGGTAGTATAAAGGAAATTTTCTTACCTCCTAAAGAGAAAGAGAAGATAGAAATCATGGTCTCTACTATAAAATTTATCCAAGATATGAAGGTAGCAGGTGATTATTATGTATTAGTAGCAAAGAATGAAGACACAAAAATGATGCAAATATCAATAGAAGTAGGAACACTATTGAAATAATATAAAGATTTTATGCCTGATGAGTTAATAGATGGTTTACCATCAAAGAGAGATATTCAACAACACAGTGATTTAATTTCAAGATTAGCTCTACCAAATCAAGTAGATTATATGATGAGTCCAATAGAACATACAGAGGAACACTTAAAACATTTGAGAATGGTACTAGATTTGTTAAGAAAGGGGAACTTGTATGCAAGTTTGAAGAAGTGTAGGTTTATGCAGAATAATTTGGTATTTTTGTGATTTGTAGTTTCAACAAATGGTGTGAGAATGGATGCAGAAAAAATAAAGGCAATCGTTGAGTGGCCTATTCCAAAAATTATTATAGAGATAAGAAGTTTCCATGGTTTAGCAACTTTTTATAGAAAATTTATTAAATATTTTAGGATTATTGTGGCACCAATAACAAACTGCATGAGAGGGAAGGAGTTTACATGGACTAGAGCAGCCAGAGAAAGCTTTGAATTTTTTAAGAATAAAATTATAGAAAGACCAATTTTAGCATTACCAGATTCTAACAATGTGTTTAAGGTTGATTTTGATGCTTCATTTGTGAAAATTGGTATTGTGTTGAGTCAAGAAGTAAATCTAATAGCATATTTTAGTATCAAATTAAATCAGGTAAGAAAAAAGTATTCTACCTACGATTGAAAAATAAAAATGGTAGAAGTACAATCAGGGCAACTCATAGGAGCTATGTTGTTTTCATCCATAGGAGAATGATGAAAAAATAAGCCAAAGTTTAGAGGCCATAACTTTTTATCCATAGCTCTGTTTGAGATCTTACACATGATAAAATGACCATATAAAAAAATTTAATGCTGATATAATCTACACTTTTCATATAGAGGCATTTATGGAAATTTTTTGAAGGCTAAACAAGACCATCTGAGGGTTCAAGATTGTAGTATAATGATTTTTTCAATGTTTTTTTAAAATTATATGTTTTTATGGCCAAAACTAAACATAAATTAAAATTCATCTTGTATACTAATTTTAGTTTCTAGAATATTTTGGGATAGTTTTAGTGTTGCACATGCTTTCATGCAAAACTTATTAGAATAACAACTACTAAAAATACTATTTTTTATGGATTTTAGTTATTTTATTTTATTTTTTTCATGTCAACTCTAATTTTGAGTTGAAGATTATTTATACATGGTCTTGTATTTATTTTTAGGTAATAAATTTAATTCAATTTTGATTTATTATTTTAGATAGTGGTCTATTGTAGTTCTAGTTCATTAACAACCATCACTGTAATGCTTATAATCCTCTAATCCATTGAGCCTATGAGTCTGGCTCTATGCTAATACTAGGTAATTGTTGTCCTCCAAAATAGTCAGCACACTAGTAGGCATAAAGTCTACCAAATACTCCACACTTGATAATGACAAACATCCTCATCTCCTCATTAACTCTTCCAAATTATTTCACTATTCTTTACCAAAAAATGGTCTACAATGCTTACCATGAAGAATAATTGTTCGATCCTCTTTTGCATATGCAATGTGTATATTTTAAAGAAATATTATCAAAAGTTTACACATTGAATAAATATCTCCAACTTTTCTTCTAACCTGTCATATCAATATTATGACTACCAGAGCTTCACTTCCACTCAGAGATTGCATAAATGATAAGAATCGAGAAACCATTACATATGTATTACAACAACTTTTATTAATCTAAAGGGTGACATTTTAGACTAGCATAAAATTTTGCCTTGGTCTACTCAACATGTCTACACCAATTCACTAAAAATTGGGGAAAGATCTAAACCTCAATCCCCATATCTTTAATTCCACCTGTGTCACGTTCAATGCTAGAAATAAAATAAACATTAGGTTGGAAAACTATTTATTAAGTTTTTTATTTATTTAACCCATATATAAGGAAGAACATGTTGTGCCAAATAATATTAAAAAAAAATTTCAATTAATAAATTTAATTATTACCTTAAACTTATTGTGTCATAGGTTGTCCCTATTACATACATACATAAATACATTTTCACTTGGTGATTCCAAACTAATCTATACATGTCTCATATAATTTCTTGGTGAATCAGACCCATACATGCATAGTAAATTTGATGAATCTATGTCCTAAATTATGATCAAGTATAATTCATAAGGTAAATCTATGTTCCAAACTATGAAATTGTATAAAATTTTAGCAATTTGACCTATGTATGTATTCACAAAATTAGCCATTTTCAAAATTAAAAAAACCTACTTATAGCCAATTGGCTTTACTTTTTTAATTCATAGGTCCTAAGGGACATAATCAAGAGGGTAATAATTAAGAACTAATAGTTCAATGTAGAAAAAAAAGAGACTAGACTTGATAGCACTCTTTAGGGGATAAAAAAATTAAAAAAATATTAGTAAGAATACAAAGACTATTAACCTGAAATCCCAAGGGTTTATAGTGGTGTCAAATCCAATCATTGAGGGAGTGATTAGAGGGGTTATAGCCTGCATATTAAGTAGTAATATAAATATTTTCATACCACTATAGATATTATCAACATGTATTTGTAAATAAACATCAACCTTAGGAGTATAATTAAAATTTTTACCTCATCGTAGATCTTTACGATGAATTTTTTAGATCATTTTGGCACCATCCTTCCTAACATAAAAAATAATTATGTCAACAAATTGATTGATAAAAAGATAATCAAAATAAAATTTGATAAATAAAAAATATTAAAGTATAGTAAATGTGATTTTAATCTTAGAAATCCCACAAACATAATAGAAAAAATAAAGCAAGAGAAGCTAATAAAATTGAAAATAGACATTCAAACCTTAAAAAATAATAATTTTGAAATTTATTATATTATATTGTGCGTGTGTGTGTGCGCGCGCGTGCGCACACGCAAGCGCGCATGTGTGTGTCTATCGCGCGTGTGTGTGTGTCTATGTGTGTGTAGACACAGAATTTTATTAGCTTCTCTTTTTTTTTTTTTTTGTGTGTGTGTGTGTGTGTACACACACACACACACACACACACACACACACACACACACACACAAAAGAAAGAAAGAGAAGCTAATAAAATTTAAACCTTAAATGAGAAAAAAATTTAAATTTATTATAATATATATATATATATATATATATATATATATATATATATATTGTTTCTATTATTTTTAAAATTATAAAGTTAATAATTTATAATACATTTAACGATAAATTTTAAAATATTTGTTTAATAATAAATTTTAAAATTTATCTTCTTTTCTTTGAATTATATTTAAATTGGTAGGTATAGGACTTCACATATTAAATTTGAGGATGCACTCTACTTGTCATCACTTATTTGATAAAAAAAAAATTATTTAATGTTCCTTTTTAAGTATAGGTATAATTTAAAGTAGAAGAAATAAATAAGTTTTTTATTGAAAAAAAGATATAGCCCAACTATTTAATAATGAACTAATTTTTTATGGGATCAGGTACAAAAGAAGTTAAGCACTTCAATTGAGGGCATAATTTCTTTTAACAAATTTAAAATAAAATATTATTTAAGTCGTAGGTGAATGTAAAAACTAAAGTAAAATTTAAGGCAATGTATTTCTAGTTAGAATTTAAGGTTGGGTCATGATTTTACTCATATTTCTCCATTCCTATGGTTTTAAGGGACTCAACATGCTAAGAGTAATAAATATTAAAGATAATTAATATATCAATTATAATCTTTTAAAATCTTAAATAATTTATCTAAAATTTCACCTTATATCTATTATGATTTATTAAAATAATTAATTGTACTTCATGATTAAAGAAATAAGTAGTCATATAGAGATCAAATTTAATCCATGGTTGTGATTGTGTTATTACTATTTTTTCCTTGCGTATGTCATGTTTGATGAAAATATTTCCTTGCCTTAAATTGGTGGGATGAAATTCGTCCTCCTAGTGTCTTGATGGGATGGATTAAGGAACACTTATTGGTGTATAATAAGATATCAATGAGAAATAAAACATGAAATATTCTTAATGACTATCAATAAATTTATTTTTTTAAATAAATAATAAAAGAAAAGGAACACTTATTCAAGATTAATAAAAGGATCTGACCTAGAAATTAGAATAATAAAGGTAAAAACCATCTTCATGAGAATAAATGAAGACAAAAAATAAACTAAAAAAGGAAAAAAATCATAAATGTACCATACCTCCTTACAAGTATGAAAACTAAAGAATAAAATACCATGCCCACTCAATATAATTATGACCATCCAAAGCCTAAAATCTAAAGTTAAGGAAATCCAAGTATACATGATGGGAACACAATTTATAAAAGAGTTCCACTTCAAACCCTTTGGACCACTAACTTCATGGGTTTGATGAAATTAATAAATGTTTTCATAATCTTATATAGAGATTGCATGTTCTTCTTTAATGGACCTGACAGTACAAAAACTAAATGATGGAATCTAACTACACTATATTCACATTAGGTTGATGGTCCTTATTTTGAATCACATAAAAAAATGCTTGATTTTTTCTAAATATATAAATCCCTAATTTTTTCTGAACATGAACTAGATTTTATCCATCCCTCTCCTAACTGAGTCAGGGGTAAAAATTGATTGAATATAATCAATTTTTAAAAAGACTTGAGTACATGATATTTGTCTAGTCTCTCACACTTTATAATTTTGATGATGATAATAATATGCAATATCAATGGCCTATGACCTATTAGCATCGAGAAAAACATATTTTTATTTTTTGTGAACTATTTAGGATTCAAACTAAAAACTAACCATTAGTACGTTAAGGTGTTATATCGTTTATCTATCATTTTTATAAGGTTATGAATGTTGACTGCATTTTCAACACACCTTAAGCTATTTTCATTTATTAAATACTTTTATTCTAATTTTGATATTACCTTATTTTATAAGAATTATCTGGACTCAAATAAAGGAATTTATATTAATATTTTGGTAAGCAACACCAGTTTATTCTTAGATCCAAGTTATGTCTTGTTATTAAAATATATAGTTATATATAAAATTTATTTTGTTAATTGAAGAATGATCTTAATCATGAATTTTTATCACTATTCTATTTATTCTTTAATTTTTACAAGGGCATCATCTTGAAAAGGTGATAAAAATAACATACAAATATACAAGAAATAATTTTTTTTATAATTATAAAGTTTTACATAAAAATATTGGTAAAAATATAAAAGAAAATATCAATAATAAAAATTGATGATAGATTCGTAATGTAATAAGAATGTTTTATAATATTATAATCACAAGAATTTTGAACTTTTATCTACCAATAATCCCTCAAAGAATTGACATATCCACCATAAGTGGTAAAAATAAATAATTAATTAATTAAAAATAAATAAAAATCCTCATAAAAAGGAGTATTTTTAATATGAACTCTAAAGGGAAATAAGGTTAAACATCACATTTCATAGCTCAAATAATAATAATTTCAAACTATAATTGTGTCCATATAAAAATTTAAAATTAATGGTAGTTTTAAGGTCATTACTAAGTCAAACATCAATTTAATGTATATGATTTATACACATGAAATCCCCATACAATTTGATGTACATAACTATAGTATAGATAATGTATTACAGCTAAATTGTAATAAAAATAACCAATTATTTTAAAGTAGACTAAACATGCATAAATTAATAAAAGCCTAATCAAGTAATTCAAAAAACAAATAGAAATGTTCCAATAATATTTAGATGAGTATCTTGAATATGACAATATTTTGTGATAGTCATCAAAACCTTACAGTGTGAATGCATGCCTAGAAGTGATATGGATCTTGCCTTAAAAATTGGAAATAAATGAAGAAGGATCCTAAGAGCATGATTGGCTCTTCTAACAATCATGAGAAGAAATGATGGTTATGTAAAATGAAACATACACATACATTTATTTTGTTGTTTTGCTCACCTTGACCTGATCTCTAATAAACTCACTTACTTTTAAAGTCTATGATGTTGTATCACATGAAAAATAATTTATTATCCATGCCCTACATTGGTAAAATTATTTTAAACCTAAGGAAAAATAATATTTTTGTAAGATTTATTTTGGATTAGATCAGGTTTTGAGCATTGTCTACTTATCAATCCCTATATAATATGATAAAATGCTGAAAATAACAAATTACATAATGAGAAACAATCCTATTGTCATATAATAACCTAGTGATGTAAAATGTGCATCCATTATCCTTTTGATGATGGCTTCACCATAAATTTATATGCCATTAAAATAAAAAATTTAATGTTTACTTAATCTTTCTTAAATGTGCATAATTTATTGATAATTTCTCAATATACTTATTGATAAATTAAATATAATACATATGTATTTATAGATAAAATGAATTTGAATCAAAATCTTATATATACCCAAACCAACATCAGATAATTAAATAAACTGAATACTAACCATAACTATGTTTTAAAGTTTAATTTCAACTAAAATTGTTTACATAAATATATTCTAACCATCGAATAACAAAGAGATTAAATAAAATAAATTATGTATGTTTTTTATTTTTGGTTTTCCCTTATAAAATTTGATTTAAAATATCTGTATACTAAACATTACATAATTACACAAATAAATTAAGAAGATTTACAAACTAAAGAAAAGTTAAATACACAATAGAATCAATTTAATATTTAAAATTTACATTTATTTTTGGGTAAATTCAATTTTAGTTTCCAACATCATATTCCATCTACCAGAGATTTTAACCATAACAAATGTAGTTATCTTCCAATAGCAGGCCTTAAAGATTTTTTTTTAAATTTAATTTTTAATTTTAAAATGGGATTTTTTGAAGTAAGAGGAAACAAACTTTAGGCTCCAATTTCAATATAATTGGAATCCAATATTAATAATATCAAAATTTATTTCATATAATATCAGATTTCAACTTTTGTAACATTAGAATTTAGTATAATAATAATCAGATTCCAATAATGCATTTTATAATATATTCATTTTTATGGTTTTCTACTATTATTGCAATAAAAATATCATGGCCATAAAGATATAAATAAATTTAGTCTTTCCCTACCTAGTTTGTGTCCATGTCACTTCCTAAATAGTAAATATAACTCTGTGTGGAATAAAAGTGTAATCTATGAGATAAGTGTTAGTAGTTGAATGTTCAATAATGGATGAATACTACCTAAATTTTTAATACCTAATATTTCTCAAAAAGCCATCTCTTTAATGCAATGTGTACATATAATTTGTGAGAGGTCTCTGTGAGACCTCAAACATTCTAAGAGAGAAAATTTATTGGGAGGAATATTCCATGAAAAATTCTTCCTTCCCATATTTTTTTAAATTTTTATGAGCCAAACACCTCAAGATGGTTTCCCAATAACGTTTGATAGTTTGTAAAAATAAAATTTCCATGTAAAACATTGTGATTTTTAGCCCATTTACTTCTCAAGGAGAGTCTTTGCCACCATGATATGGAATGCACAACCTTTGCATGGTAGGATGGCTTGCAGTGGGTGTCTCAACATGACAATAAAATATTAGTAAACTATTACCTTCATAAACTTGACTTTGAGAGGGTGGGAGGTCACTATGAGATTAAAGAGGAGTAATGGCCTAGTTAGGCAACTTAATCCTTCATTATCATTGTCATTCGCAGTGGATTTTTTGGTTAGCCACCATAGTCTAACCATCATTATTTTTATCCACCATTTATTTTTAAGGTATTGCCTAGTCTATGGATGGCTTTGAGCATACTACAAGGGGATAATCACAAATACTATGGTTGAGGTTTTGATTTCTAAAGCACGTGTTCAAGAAATTGAATTAGGTGACATTTTTTTAAGAATCATTTCATCCCTACTTGAATATCAATGGAATATTTAAGTCCTTTGTTAGATCATCCTCAACATAAACACACTTATTAGGGCATGTTAAAGAAAATATATGAAATTATTGATAAGGCAGTTATCTAATGGGTTTGACAATCATGTCATGGAATTCCCATTAATTAGGAAAGAAAGACCTAGAAGGTCTACGCAGATAGGTACCTTAAGGGAGTACATTTTAGACTCATTGAAGTCATAGGTCCAAGGGAACACAATCAAGAGAGTAGTCCTTAAGAACTAATAACTCCATCTAGAAAGGAAAGTTTAAAATTGATGGCACTCTTTAAAGGAGAAAAAAAAAATCCTAGTAAGGTTACAAATATGAGCAACCTAAAACCCCAAGGGTTTATAGTTGATGGGATTTACCCCATTAATGGTTAGTGTGTAGAGCACAATAATTGTTGATCAATCTCAATAATTTATATTATTCATTGAAAACAATTACATATATAGGGAATATTTCTCCTATAAAGTAGGAGACTATTATAATTCCGTGATTTTATCTCAATACTTATCTCCTAGTTTTTATCCCACAACCCTATCTTTCGTGAGATGCTACTCATATTATTACAATATTCTTAATGATAATAACTATCGCTATTATCATTATATGATTAATATTAATAAATCATTATTATTTTCATATAATAAGTTCACATTTTTAATTTACTTTAACATTCCCTCTCCTAATGTGAACTTAGAGACATCGGTTTCAACTGATAATACGTCCATTACAATATATCATTTTCAATTTTATTAAAAATGACCACTTAAAACTTATTTGAAACTTTTGACTTAAAAATTATTGACACTCAAAAAACTAAAATGATTCAAAACATAAATTAAAAAATATCCTATTTATAAAAATAAATTAACACTTAAACACAACAAAATAAAATAAATTTATAATTTAATAACTCATAATAAATAACAAAAAAATAAAAAAACCACGAATCTAAAAACTGCATATCGAAAACCATGATTCAAAAACGTAAACAAGAAAATCTAAAAGAATACCAAATATTATTTAATAAAAAATTTTAACCTAAAATAAAATAAACACCTTACGTACAACCGTCCAAAACTAAAACAAATTGTGTGATATAAAATTAGAAAAACTTATAAACACAAACTAAAAACCAAAAAAAAAAAAAAATGACTTTTTAAAATCACACTAAAGCTAATAAAGCTTGACTCATGACTTTTATAAAACCCAAAATAGAAAACAAGACTCAAAAAACAATATATAACTTAAAAGTTTATACTCTGGGATTTTTATCATTGAGATTCTTGCGGATCGTGAGGGAGACATCTTTATGAAATATATTTTATCCCTCTATCTTCCACCGCTAAGGAGAGTGGAGAAATAATTCACCATTGATGTGGTTCGTGCTGCCATGTAGGTTAGTTGGAGATAACTTAGATGCATAGATTGATTTACTCAGAGGCCTTACAGGTGCTGCGGGATGTGGCAACTCCTAGATGAAGAATTCCAGGGTCTAAAACTGAATTAGGTGTCTGCTTCAATACGAATCAAAGATATTTGAAAGCAACCGCAGTGGGAAGGGATTCACAGTCCGATGTTGAGATAGCTGGTGTGTTGCATCAGATAATACACCATTCAAACTTTTACAAACCAAGAACAAAGCAAAGGAAATCCATAATTTGATCAAACTCTGATGCAATGCAGTATAGTTTCGAGATTATTTGCAAAGTGGTTTACTTCATAGGTTTCAGCTACAAGGGTGAATCCGAAGCTAGAGATTCTTAGTAATCCACTTATCTATTCACAGCTGAGACGTTGTGTTAGAGAGGCAACAAACCAGTGAATGCAAGGATCCTTTGTGCAAAATGCCTAGTGGCAATCAATATAATTGCCAGAACAAATCTCTGCAGATGAAAATAGAGTCGTACAGCTTGATTGTATTTACACACCGTAAAAATCCTGCAATATGTAAAAGTACCAAATGTATATGTTTATATTTTGATTTTATTATATTTTTTAAAATGTAGACAATGGACAAAATGGTGTGAAAAACAATGGATAGAGGTGAACAGAATGGAAAGAGAAGAAGAATGCAAGTGGATGGTGAGGCCAATTGAGTTTAACAAGGTTGAACACATACATTGATGACATTTTTTCATGGTCTGCATTGCATAGCCATAGTGTTTTATGGAAAGTAAACAGGGGGATGGAGGGAACCACATTGCTCAGAGAGGCCGAACACTTACTCTGATTCCACTGATTGAATTTACCCCATTAATGGTTAATGTGCAAAGCACAATAATTATCGATCAATCTCAATAACTTATATTATTCATTGAAAACAATTACATATATACAAAATATTTCTCCTATAAATTAGGAGTCTATTATAATCCCTTAATTTTATCTCAATACTTATCTCCTACTTTTTATCCCATAACCCTATATTTTGGGAGATGCTACCCACATTATTACAATATTATTAACGATAATAAATATCACTATTATCATTATATGATTTGTACTAACAAATGTTGAATCCAAGCATTGTAAGAGTCATTAGAGGGATTATAGCCTACATAGTAAGCACTAAAATAATTATTTTCATTCTATTTTTACACATTATCAACATGTATTTGTAAATAAACATCAACCTCAAGAGTATTATAAAATTTTATAGCTCATCATAGACTTTTAGGATGAACATTCAAATTCTTTTTGGCACCATCCATCCCAACATCAAAAAATAATAGTGTCGATAATTTGATTGAAAACCATTTAAATAAAATAAAATTTCCTAAATAAAGAAGATTAAAACATACTAAAAATACTTCTTTTAGTCTTAAAAATACCACAAAAAATAAAAGATAAACAAAGGAAGATAAACTAATAAAATTCTAAATAAACACTCAAACCCTTACAAAGCAAAATTTCCAAATTTATTATAAGATTCCTTTTTTTTTTTTTTTCATCTTTATTAAAATTTTATATTACTTCCACTATTTATTGGTCGAATTATATTAATTTCATTCCTCTATATGTTGAACTCATGCTTTGAATTTAAGTATTTGGCCTATTTTAAGTTTTTTTGGGGGTCTTATTTGGTAGATTAAGAACACCCTACCATAAACTCTGACCGATTAATTGACTTATTAGCTAAAAATTATTAATAAAATTGAAAACTATCAAGATAATAAAATTACCAATAGGACAAGATCTAAAATAATAACTTAGAATTGATTCGTATTGAATGACTTAAAAAAATTAAAAATCCAAATGATGATTACTTAATTATCAACTCAAAATTTAGAGTTGACAAGCAAAAATTTGAAAAAACTAAAATCTAAAAAAATGTCTATTTTTAGCAACTGCTATTTATAGTGAGGTATGCAATTATGTGTAGATATACAAATCTCCTAAAATACTTTAAACACCATAATTATCCAATGGGATGAAATTCAACTAAATTTGACATCTAATTCTAAAAATATGTAATTTTTAAAAATAAAAAATTTATGAAAACATTAATTTTTGACACTCAGATGATCATTTATGGCCTCTAAAAAATATGAAAATTAACTCTAAGTAGATATATTGGATTATGATAGCATCAAAAATTTGAGACAATTGTTTTAGCATGTGGAAGATCTCAAATAGAGCTATAGGTCAAAAGTTATGGTCTTTGGAAAATTGGCTTATTTTTTTTGCATCATTCTCCTCTGGTTGAGAACGACTCAGCTCCTACGAGTTGCCCTGATTATACTACTAACATTTCTCTTTATCAATCATATTTAGTTCTTATTCTATAATCCAATTTTTGTCATTTTGCTTAAATTCTTCTCATTGTATCAAATACATGTTATAATTCCCTTTCTTTGTGCTCACTATCTCCATATCTAAAACTTGTAATATTTTTCATTCTTCTTTAGAACCTACTGCTCCCAATTTAGATCTTCATATTCATCATCTTCACCATATTATCCATGGAATTCATTTAAATTTGAACACTAAATACTAAATATATATCAACATTCTATGGCAAACTTACCTCATAACCATTGTCATTATTTTTTTTCACAATTCTGCATGGTCCACTTTTCTTGTACTTCAACTTGATGTTCATACCTTTTGGAAATACTTACTTCTTAAAGTAAACCATTACCAACTCTCCTTATTCAAATACCTTGGATCTTTTTCTGACATTTGCTAATGATTTATATTTCTCATTACTTTCTTATAACTTTTTTCTTACTGCTTGCAACTACTGCATATACTCTACAAATGCTTCTACATCATCATTAATTCGATCTACAGTTGAAAATTATACTATATCTAAAATACCCATAGGATTTATCCCATAGATAATTTTAAATTGTGACTTTTCTTTTGATTTATTGACTAAAATATTATATGCAAATATATCTTGTGGTAAAGACAAGTCTCATTACTTGGGCTTCTCTCCCATGATGCATCTCAACAAATTTCTAAATCTCCTATTCATAACTTATGTATATCCATCTATTTGTGGGTGATATGCACTACTAAATTGTAGCTTAGTACCCATCTTATTCCAAAAAATCCTCCAAAAATGACTAAAAATTTTCATGTCCCTATCTGAAATAATAGTTTTTAGAACATCAAGCAATCTCACAATATTCTTAGAAAATAATTCTACAAGTCTAGTGGCATCATTAGTTTTCTTATATGCAATGAAACAAAATATTTTAGAAAATTTGTCTATAATAATAAAAATTTAATTAGTACCTCTTTGTGTGTTTGAAAATCCTAATATAAAATACATACTCAAATCTATCCATGGGCATCTTGGAACTGGTAATGACATGTATAGTCCAGTATTTTATTCATGTTCTTTATCCCCCTGACATATTCTGTATCTTGAAACATACCTTTTCAAATCTCTCTTCATATTTAGCCAAAAATTCTTTTCCTTGACCAAAACAAGTATTTTTATCTTACCAAATTGTCCATCCAAATCACCACTATATAATTATGTAATTATATTGTCTTGTAGAGACACAATTAGAATCCATAATTGTTTCCCTTTGAAGAGAAAACCTTCTTGTATAAGATAATCATCATGAATAATAACTATCTCACCTATTAATGGATTCTTTCACTACTCAATTACCTTACCAAAATATGTATCAATATCATATAATTGTTTGATAGCTTCAAATCCAACTACTTCACTCACCATAGTTGTTAGCAACACTATTGTCCTACTCAATACATTAGCTACTTGATTCTATTTTTTTTGGTTTATGTTTGAACACAAAATTATACCCCTTCAAGAAATAAATCCACTTTACATGCTTACTATTCAACTTCTTTTGTGTATTCACATACTTTAAAGCCTCATTATTTGTAATTATATAAACTCCTTAGGAACCAAGTAATTCCTCCAATGTTTTAATGCTTGTACAATGGCATAAAGTTCAACATCATAGGTAGAATACTTTATTCTTACCTCATTCAATTTCTCACTGAAATATGTTATTGCCTTTCCTTATTGACTTAGCACAACACCAATTCCCACAAATAAAGCATCACAATACACCTAAAAGACTTTGATAAAATATGGTAATGCTTAAATTGGTCTTTCTATAATCTTCTTCTAAAATTATATGTTTTTGGTAGTTGATCTAGTTCATGCAAATTATTTTCCTCTCATGCAATTTCTTATTGGTGCCACAATACTACTAAATTTTTTAATATTTTTTTAGTAAAAAGTTTCTAAATCATGAAAACATTTAACCTCTATAATGTTTTTTAGAAACTAAAAATACCAAACTATTCTACATAAATCTGCACTTCTTCAAATTCGCATACAACTTCACCTTTCTTAACAAATCCATTACAATTTTCAAATGTTATAAGTGTTCTTCTTTAGTCTTATTGAATATCAAAATAACATCAAAATTAACAACCATAAAATTAACAATATATTCTTATAGCACTATATTCATCATTCTCATAAATGTGCTAGGTATAATAGATAATCTGAATGGCATCACCATCCACTCATATAAGCCATCACTAGTATTGGATGTAGTTTTCCACTCATCTCCTTCACAAATTTGAATATGATAATAACCACTACTTAGATCAATCTAGTTAAAATATTTTATTTCTATAAGCACATCCATCATATCATCTAAACGAGGTATAAAAAACCTACACTTTATTATAATTATATTAATTACTTTACTATTCACACACATTCTCTATCCTCCATCTTTCTTTAGAGCTAACAAAGTTGGTGTTGTACATAGACTCATACTCTCTCTTATCATCTTTTTTCTTAGCAATTTAGTAACTTGTTTAATTATGCATGTTCTATTGGAATCATTAAAAAAGTTGTTTGATTAGGTAAAGTTGATCTTGGAATCAAATCAATGTGATGCTAAATATCTCTCTTTAATCGTAGACCATCTGGTAACTCATCAAGCATAAAATCTACATATTTTTTCAACACTCTTGTTTCTTTTATTGGTATTGACACCATTTCTATTTCTTCATTATTTACTACTAAAACACAATAACAACCTGCCATCTTCATATCTTGGATAAATTATTTAGTAGAGAGCATGATTTCTATCTTCTCTTCCTATTTAAGAGGTAAGAAAAAACTAGCTTTATACCACCTTTTCAAAAATTGTGTTTTCTTTTCTCCATCATGAATTACTATCTTGTCAAATTTTCAAAGTCTCCCTAATAATGTATGGCATGTATCCATCAAAATAATATCACACCATACTTCATCATTATAACTGTTTCCCTTAGAAAACTTGATTAAACATCTTTTATATACTGTAACTTCATTCAATTTCTTAAATCATAAATTTTGATAAGGATTGATATGCTTTTCACATTACAAATTTAGTTTTTCTATTATTTATTTAGAAATCACATTCTCAAAACTACCACCATATATAATTACTTTACATACCTTTCCACCCAATGTACATCTTATTAAAAGAATATTTGATCACAACAATGCATCACCACATTATTTATTATAAATTTGTTCCTTCTTTTGGTTGATCAAGGTTATTATCATCTTGAGATTCTCTCTAACATCTACTAGTGAAAATTTAGTATTTCACTCTTTTATTTCAACCTCAAATATATTTATTTTTGGGCAATATTCTTACCTCTTTCAATAATTTTGATAGTGTGGACACTAAAATTCTCTTTTATCTTCTTCTCCACATGTATAATAGACATAAAATCTACACTGATTTGAAAACCATCCTCTATCACCACCATAATCTCATCCTCTCTGAAATCCTCTTCCTCTTTGTTGGTATTAAAACCATTGCTTATTATAATCTTACCTTTTGAGACCACGTGATGACTCATTCTATTGGTATTATACCCACCTATAGTGGTATTAAAACCACCTCATTCCATATTTGGAGGGGATCTACCTCCTCTTAGACCAAGAGACATTTTTATGATATTCTATCTATTTTTCTTTTTCTTTTCCCTTCAAAGCTAATTGATAAGCTTCCTCCATGCAAGGTATTATATGAATGCTTAATTCTTATTGAATAGAAAATTTCAAACTATTTACATACCTTGTAGCCATTTAGTCTTATGCTTCATCATGATTTACTCGTATGGAAAGCTTATAAAATTCATCTATACACTCTTGTATACTATGATATTTTTGCCACAAATATTGAAATCTTTTGTATAGGGTTTGTGCATAATCTATAGGAAGAAATATCTCCCTTAGCTTCTTCTCTATATTTTTCAATGAATTAATCTTATCTTTACGTTTTCTTTGTCTCTCTTTCTATAGGTGATCCCATGAAATCATTTCATGACTTTTTAATTTCATGGATGCAAAATTTACCTTCCTATCTTCTTTCATAGTCTTCTAGTCGAAGAACTTCTCCATGATATTCATCCAATCTATCAAATCTTCTAGTTTTAAATTTTATCTATAATATATAACATGACTTTGATTCCTTATAGAACCTAAAGCATCCTCTCTTCCATCAATGGTGGTTGATCTTGTTGTTCTTCTTTTTGCTAAATTTATTCATCGTGATCTATGTTTTCTTCATTGCCACCTTGTCTTTTTACAAATTGGTGATAACCTTGATTAATTTTTCCACTTAGCTTTGTATATTTAGTATACTCTAGTTCATATATGCAATACCTCCTCATCCTCTCACCATTATTTACTCCTCCAAAATTTGAACTTGCTCTGATACTAGATAGTAAAACCAAAAACTATTAAGACAATAACATTACAAATAGGTTAAGATCTGAAACAATAACTTATAATTGATTCATATTGAATGAAATTAAATAATTACAAACCCAAACCATGATTAAATAAACATCAATTCAAAATTTTGTTTTAACATGCAAAAATTTAAAAAAAATAAAATCTAAAAAAATTGATTATTTTTAGCAACCGCTATTTATGGTAAGCTTCACATGCAAGTGTTTACAGCTCTAAAAATATCTTGAAATACTCTAAACATTATAATTATATAATGAGATTAAATTCAATTAAATTTGACATATGGTTCTAAAAATATATAATTTTAAAAAAAACCTCCCCAAAATTTTTATTAAATGTTAATTTTGGACCCTCAAATGATCACATATAGCCTTTGAAAAATATTGAAATCAACTCTAAGTGGATAGAGTGACTTAGAACAGTATCTAAATTTTTGATATGGCCATTTTAGCATGTAGAAGAGCTCAAATAGAGTTATGGGTGAAAATTTATAGCATCCAAAAGATAGGCATATTTTTTCTGCATCAATTATATTATGTATAAACTATAGATTTTTTTGTGGTGGAGTACAATACTTTTTAATTATTTTTTATTTTTTTAAAGATAGACTATAAAATTAGTATTTTAATTATTATTTTTAATTATAAATTTAATAATTTATAATAAATTTAACAATATATCATAAAACATTTGATTATTAATAAATTTTAAAGTTTATCATTTTTTTATACAAGCTTCATTATCTTATTTTCTTTGAATTGCATTTGAAATGGTAGGTATTGGACTTCACATAGTAAATTTGATGATATAATCTCTTTGTCATGAATTTTTTGATGAAAAATATTTACTTAGTGTCCCTTTAAAATTTAGGTATAATTTAAACTAGAAGAAATAAATAATTTTTTTATTGGTAAAAAATATATATCTATAGCCCAACTATTTAATAATAAGCTAATTTTTTAAGAGATCGGGTAAAAAAGAAATTAAGAATTTCAATTGAGGGAATAATATTTTTTAACCAATTTAAAATTAGAATATTGTTTAACTTGTAAGTGAAATTAAAAAGTAAAGTAAAATATAAGGTAATGTATTTCTTGCTAGAATTTGAGGTCGGGCCATGATTTTGCTCATCTTTCTCCATTACTAAGGATGCAAGAGACTCAACAAGATAAGAGTAATAAATATTGAATATAATTAGTATATTAATTATAAACTTGAATTAAAATTTTAGATAGTTTCTCTAATGTTCCACGTAATATCTATTATGATCTATTAAAAACATTGATTGTATTTGTTGATAAAAAAATAAATAGTCATATAACAATCAAATTTAATCTATGGTTGTGGTTGTGTTATTACTATTTTTTCCTTACTTATGTCATGTTTGATGAAAATATTTACTTTCCTTAAAATGGTGGGATGAAACTCATTCTCCTTATAAAATACTAAGTTAATCACTATTCCTACCTACACCATCATTTTTTGTTTGAACTTCTTACACCATTTTCATCTCTCCCATTAAAAGGGGGGCAGACATAGGTGCTTGTTATAATAACTTAGATAAAAAGAGGGTAGTTGAATTTGTAGATATTAATTAGACATTAAATTTTGACTCAAATCATACTTCAGATTACTCAAAACACTCTTAGTTATGTTTCAATACATAGTTTATTATTAGTACATTAAATTTTTTTGTAAGATTTACACAAACTATAAATAATTTCTATATAGTATGACAATGATTTCACTGATTGACACAATTACCTAGAAAACTTAATTGATTCCAAATTCAGCTCATATTTTAAAAACATAGACATGTTTACTCCATTTAGACTACAACGTATAGCTCTTTTTTTTAAAATTGGGAAATTTTGTCTAGACCTTTCATAGAATAATGGTTTCAAATTCATACAAGTTATCACAATTGATATATAATTTCATCAGACATTCACATAGATTTTATGCATGTTTAACTGATGACACTACAAATAGGGTATGTATATGGTATATGCTAACATTTTATGTAGTTTGGATCATGTTTTTAAACATGTTATGATAATTAAGCCATGCACATAGTCTAAGTTTACATAAACATAAAAATATTCCTCTTAAATGATACTTCGTACTTAGATTATATTACTTAGATGTACAACAATCAAATGTGGGCATGTTGCATGCAACATGTTCTCATCTCCTTCTTTTTGAACTAGATTATACTCAAGGAATGGAAAATCATGCCATTTTATATGCTTTATGTACCATACCTAGTCAAAATTATATTTTCTCCACTTTTCAAAATAGTTGTTCAAAAGAATGAATCTTTTCAATGTTTGCAAAGGTTGATTTGGAATTTTTTCACCATTACCTAGTATATTTTTTTTTTGAGGGTTGAAGTAGTGAGATTTTTAATTTTAGTCACATCTCTACCTAGAACATATTGGAGGAAAGCATAGCTTGGTTGCTCATATAATAGTGATTTACTCATATTCAACAAATGGAATCCCTATTATAAGTTGATCTTCATATGCATCACTTTAAAACTTATTCAATTCTCTAGCCAAGGAAAAAAAAGATAATATCCCATCCTCTCTCCCCATGGTTTTCTCACATTCAACTCATGTCACGCTAACTTTAAAATAAGAACATGCTACATAGGTAAGTAAAAATATGACTTTATTCCCTTTACTCTAGTACTTTAAATTTATTGCATTACTAGGATAAAAATGAGTGAAAATGTATACACTTATATTTGGTCAAGCAAATAAAATTATTGTGTATTTCACAACTCTTTTATTTATAATATCATAATTTAGATCTAAGGTCTCATTGGTGCATGTTGTTATGTTCAGATATTTATTTATAATAATAGAAGAAACACTCAAATACAATCCACTTTGAGGGGTAAACCAACATGAGTCATAATAAATGAGGAAATTAATTTAATAATGAAACTTATGATGATTATGGATAGCCATGCTCAGATATATGTATACCCATAATTGGGAAGAGTCACAACCATAACTTTGAAGGGTCACACCCATTCATTGTAATTATGTAATCCTAAATAAATATTAAGAATTAATAAATGAAATATAAAGGTTATATTCTCCATTCATAACCTTGGTATGTGTAATGTTGGAGTTGTAACATGCCCTTACCCTTGAAAAAAAGTATTACCCTCAATGCTAATAAACTCAGGATGTTACTGCATGTATTATTAATCCTTCCATGTTTCATATTTAATGGGAATATTCTTCCATTTAATGATAAGTTCAAAAACAACTTGGTCATGTAATTTTTTTATTTATCTCTATAACAACCATAGATACCATAATGAACTTCCCTTCTTCATCTAACTCAAGCACTAAGATTTGATCAAAATATCTAAATTGATTACTTTTTTCAAACATGAAAGATAGGATGAATTTTGGAAGAAGGTGTAAGTTATAACTTATAGTCAACACTTACGATCTTGTATAAGACTTGATAGGGATCATAAAATTCTTGTGCAAGCTTGATTTTCTCATACTATTTAATTGACCATTATTTATAGGGTTACAAGTGAAGGAACACCTAATCTCCTTTCTTAAAATATCTCTCAATATAGTTCTAATTGGAGTGTTGTTTCATCTTATTTTGAGCTACAACTTAATTCAAATTATGTACTTGAAACACTTCATAATGGTATTGAACATGATCCTTGATGACACATGATTTTGAATAACCTAAAAAATAAGATGTTGTAGAATGTGATTGGGGGAAGTAGCCATAGTGATCTTTAAATAGTGTCATCTTTGTTGCTATGTGAAATGATGTGTTATACCACCATTACGATTGTGAAAGCCACATGAACCATTGTGTTTATGTTTTTAAGGTAAAAAAACATAGGTATCCTTCAAGACATTTATTCATAATTTCAATTTTTCCATCTAATTATGGATGATAATATTATTTATGGGAATTTTTTGTTCCCCATGTGGAAAATAGTTTAGTAAAATAAATGATAGTGATATTATGATCATGATCTCTCAAAATGATTTTGTGAATGCCATGGAGTTTTTGGGTATGTGGATGGATTTAGGGAAAAATTCTATGGACATTTTACATAATCTAATCAAATTATTAAATAACACAAATGCATTATTGACATAATTCAATCATGTTATTTAAATTATGGCTTTGTAATTACCGATCCATACAATGACCATATTAATACATAATACGAATGAGTTATTTAAAAATAATAGTATGATCATGTTAGTAACACAATCACATTATTTTAAACCAATAATGTTATCACATTAATAACACAATCACATTTCATGTGTTTACTACAAAAAATTAAAAAAAGTGAAACCAAACACAAAATTTCTTAATTTTGCATTCAAGTTCTTTACTCCCCTTACTCTCTTTCACTCTGTAATCATGTTTTGCCTTATTAGACCAATATTTATCACCTAAAATAACACATTATGTTATTAAATTAATAATATTTTGAAATGATGATAATAAAATACAATAAATAACAAGATCTATAGATACACACACTCAGCTATGGCAATTGAAATCTAAGCATATCCAACAACATGCTATGATATAGGTTGTGGTGTAGATGTAACATCTACTCCATCATCATTCCATCCACCCTATTTTATGGGCATAGCATCATGGTCACTTGATAAAATATTAAATAATACCCACCATCTTGCATAATGCCCCCACTATGTTTAGGCCAATGTCCATCTTACATCATCACCATCTTCTAAAAGAACAACTTGATCTCAATAAATTTATGTCCATAGATAAGGGGATAAAGGCACATCCTAATTTCATCCAAACTAATAGGTCACTCACTTGTATTATAACCTCTCATACACATGTGAAATTATCATTTATCCACATGCTAACTATTACATGTATAAAATCATGAGCATCTTCTGGACATGATCCATATCCAAAATAATTTCTCCATAAACTCATAATAGGTTTCAATATATCTAGAAACAATCCAAAATTTATATCACTGAGTAATTTCCATCTTGCTATAACCCATCGAGCTATGAATATATATGGATGATCCCAATCCTCAAGAGGGTGAATAAAAGGATGTGTAATAGTAATATGGTCATACACCCATACTTGTAAAAATTTAATACTAATAATAACACCTCCATGAGCCTCTATGACAAATTTTTACATCTATAAATATATTTGGGATAACATATTACACCCCCAAAAATGTCTGGTGTGAATATCCTCAATAGATTGAATAATGCAGTACATGTAATAGGATATGACCATAGGTCCTCCATCCATAATTTAAAATGATAATAATATTCAACATATAAGTTTTTTAAATCATAGAACATATAATCACATAATATGATCTAATAACATTGTACCACCTTGATGTAAACCCTCATGTCTATCTATAATATATCTGTGTGCTCAATGCATATATTTTAAACCCTTAAAATCCATTAATATAGGTATTTCTCAAAAAGTAGGAAGCCATAAAATGAACCATAAAATACTCTAAGGTGATGGTCATCTCACCTATTAACAACTAAAATCTTAAAGTATTAGGATTCCATATCTCAGAAAAAGTAGAAATCAAGTGCATATAATTCATAATTTAGCCTAACTAGCCAACATGTGTGACATGGTTTCCAGATCGATATCCACATTTATATTAATTGAAAATGTATTCCATAATTTTCATCAAGACATGCATAAAATCTTATCTTACATCATAATGATAATATATTATCAATACTGACTTCAAAAATGGATCAAATTTTACACTTAGTAATATAAACATCATTACCTTAGGCAATTATACTTAATAATCAAATGTAACTATTCAATATTCTATCATTAACAGTTTATTTCAAATAATCTAATGATAATATTCAATCTACTATGAAATTTTATAACATCTCTAACATATGAAATGGTTTAGATTTGCTACTCTCATCATTCATATCAAAAGGAGGAAACATAGGGCACAGATCTAGGAATTTCTACAAAATCAATATTGAGAAACATATCACATTATATAGTGTGACTTTAGAGTTTTATATATTCTTATAGTAATGGGGGAATTTCCAATGAATGTATAGTTAGAATAAAAAATCATATATTATAGATTTAAAAATACTACACTTTACAGTTCAAAATGTGGTACAAAGCTTAAAAAAATCAATCAGTAACACAATCACAGTTTTAAAGTTGTAAGATGTTGAAAATTATTATATTTTCACATATTATGGGGACATAATCCATTCTATGTGTATTATTATTTGAGTTTTATAAATCAATTTACATAATTCCAAAATTTTAAAACAAAATTCATAATGATCTTTTACATATAGTTAAAGATTCTACAATTATAGTCGGTGAATAATATAGTTTTATGCCATATTTTTTAGTTATAGATATGGTAGGAGTATGGGTGTGATCCATTATCTTGAGATCATGCTTTAAAAAGATAAAATATATCATAATATACCATAATGTTTCAATTGTGTACTAAGTTATATATAGTGGTTAATTTAGTTTACATGTATATTTCATGACTTAGAGTTCATTATGCACTACAAAATTATGTGTATCAATTTTTAAGCATGTCAAGTCATTTTACATCTTGGGGATAGAAATAGAAACAAGGTAAAACTGGTGTTCAATAGCCCTCAATGGGTATTATTTATTTAATATAGTTATAATTCAAATTAGGGCTTCATTAGCCCAATTCTCCTGTCTCAACACAATTTATCAATCCATCATTTACTACAATCATCATATTGAGGCTTTGACATCCCTCAATGGTTCTACCATCAAATTATAGCTTTAAATCTTATCAATTTCCCAAACAAGTAAATTTATAGATACTACAAGTCCTTTATTTTCTCCATGGCACTCCTACTTCTCTATGGCACACATACATGTGTATTTTTCCCTTGATTATTACTTAAACCCTATCATTTATAGTTATATCCTTAGTCTATTTTGAACAATAATGGCATATGATTTGATACATTTAATTTTTTAAGAACACTTTGATAATCATGGCACATGATATATATACACAATAATATATTCATGCAACACAATCATCAGAGGAACATTTTGATCATCATAGCATATGATACACCTACACAACAACATATTCACAAGAGGAATTTTTTTTCTATTTTATTTAATATTTATGGTTCCACTAAAGTTATATATTGGGGGAGGGGGAATGAAAATTTGGGAGGGGGAATGGAAATGTGAATACCCAAACTCGGCGCAACACTTATTTTTTAAATATTTTTAATTTATTTATTTACATGGGTCTTAGCTTATGAATAAAAACTTAATGGTGCATATTTAATAGATTTTATCATTTTCACTTTATGGATTTTCTTATATTATGCACCCTTTCATTTATTATTTTATTATATTTATCCTTTTTATTTATAGACCTTTATGACTTGACTAAAACCTCCTTAAGTGTTTTAAGTATCTTAACCCCTCTATGTCTCTTATAAGTTTCTTAACCCCTCCTCATGTCTTTTTAATTAATTTGAGTTAGGGCATTATATGTATCCGTAAACTTTAATTCAAATTTTAAGAATCACTATATAAAAATATATATTAGAAAACATTTAATAACAAGAACTTTCATGTTTTGACAAGCATTCACATGTTTTGGGGATCATATACAAAGTTACATATTTACTTACACTAATTTATAGAGCTATATTCTAAAGTACTATTGTATTTTAATAGTCATGGCAAAAGTGAACTATGAGAATAAGAATTTATATTTTCATGATACACACATACATAGAAGGGAGAAATAAATTATCCTTAGACCTCTTGGATATGTAGACAACACTTGGATTACATGTGGTTTTCTGAGGTTAACTTAACCATTCCCACTATTCCCATTTTTTCCCTATTTGTTATTTGATGTTAATCTAGTATATGTGTATAAAATCAATGTTTGGATATTGTAGGTTTATGCACATAAAATAGAGATTGAAAAATTGAAAATGAATAATACTGAATTATTTTCACCTCTAGGGAAAGTTTTAGATCTTCACTTTCAAAGGATAAAATCAACGAACAGGACAGGATCGACCACTATAACTATTTGAGTCTACCAATGTTATCCTAAGATCAAAATAGTCACTCATTTTGAAACAAGAAGTTTACAATCAGTTCACATAGTTCTAAATCAACCTATCAACTTCAAAAAAATTAGTGAAATATATCAAAACGAGATAAAACTTTTTCTATCCCTTAAATTACCTTAGTGTGCTTGTTGAACATGTATATCAAGAAATCCATTTGTGAAAATTATATTATATTTCTTCTTTCAATCAATTTACATGTAAATAATTATTATATTAATTTTATCTAATTCAGGATTAATATTTCATTAATTCAAATTTTCGATAAAAAACTTGTTAATTAAGGATATCAAAATAAAATTACCATGGGAGTTTTTTTTATCACTCCAGCTTCATGTAATTGGAAATGACCCCTTAGTTAAATTATGTGGTCTATAAATTTTATTATAGATTACCCCTATGAATAAAACTTAGATGTAGAATTTATGTTTATTTATGAAATTTTTTATATAAAAGAAATATATTTTTAACTTCAAAAATGTTTTGTACATACATATTGTATTTATATAAGCATAATAAAATACTCTTTTAGGTAAATTTATTTATTTATTAGTTGTTCTCATTCCAATAAAAGAAACTACCCTTTGAGGAAAAAAATATTCCTTTTTAAAATAATTTAAACTTCTTAAATCCAAAATATACATACATATATACTCAAATGTTTAAAATTAGAAAAAAAAAGAAGAAGAAGTGGTCAGATGCCACAAGGTAACAACCCACCTAATTAAAGGTAGGGATAGCCCTAAGACAATGTGGGGAACAACATGGTGGGCATGGTCTCACCTTTTCATAGGATAATGAAAAAGATAACTTCTCATTTGAATATAGGACTTAGACTAGTTTGGATCCCACTAAGTGGGATGGAAACTAATTTTATCCGCAAGGAGTGACAATCCAATGGCATCATAATAATGCCATGGTGGCAACTGACAACTTATCAAAAAGAAGAAAAATAAAAAAAATAGAGCCAAATTTTAAGGTGGTAACTTATTAAAAAAATAAAACACTATTTAATTTGATAATACACTCAATTATGTTTGCATTACCTGATTATAGCTATTGAAAAAAGAAAAATAAAGTAAGTTGAGGGGTTTTCAATCTTCCCTTGCTATATAACTAGTTAGCTTACTTGCAATCTTCGATAATAGAGTCTATTTTTTACACAAGTATTAAAAAATGAATAGTTTATGGGTTTCCAATTTGCCCTTGCTATATGCTTAGTTAACTTACCTGCAATCTTCAATATCAAAAATAATAAATATTATAAATTAAAATTTTCTAATCTTGAATAGTTGTTTAATTTTAGAGTAGTGTCATGAAACCCCTTCCTCAACCTACCAGATATTACAGTCATTAGGGTGTGTTACCTCATGTTGTTGTCTAGACATTACTCTTCCTATTTTGATTAGAGTTTTATATTATTTAATAAATGTAATTATTGATGTTTCAGTGTAAAGTTTTATATTATTTAATAAATGAAATTATTGATGTTTTGGTGTGTCATATAGTAGGATCCATGTTAGATATGTTTAGATAGCATTCAAGCTTCTTAGGTACAATGCAAAGTGGATGGGCTATTATGAATTAGTAGACAATGTTTTCAATTGGTGCCTTCCTGGTTTAAGGTGTCTATCTCCATGAGAAGGAAGAATGCCACCAAGAATGACATACATAAAATTGATATTAGTTTTACCAATTAGGATTTAATTGATTCAATCCTAACATGATGTTGTCCTTATAAAAATACTTATTTGCATTAACTTTTGTGCTAGGCAACCTTCTCAAGTATGATGAAACTATTATTTTGTCACCACGTAAATGCATATATTAGGGTTTTGATATTTCAATGCATTATTCTTTTAAGTATTAACATGGTTGCCATATTTATATCTCCACAAGTGATATAAATTGATTTTCATCCCCAAATATTAATTTGTCATAGTAGCACCTAAAACTGAAGTCCACACGAAGAGTCATGGTTTTGACTTGAAGGATAAGATGATGAAATCCAAAATTACATTTGATACCTAAAAGACAATGCTTTTTAACTTTTTTTCAAAGCTATAATCGTCAGTTATTTTCTCTTGGGAAGGAAGGGATCGATAACCTTTTTCAAGCAGGCATACAAATCAAGATATCTTATTTGATAAATTTATACTATTATGGCATTATGGAACACCCACTCAAAAATAAATTTTTAGGTTAGAATAAGATGACCTGGGTCTATAAATTTTAGACTGTGACAACAAATGAAAGTTTTGACTACAAAATCAAACACCCTATGTAATTTTTGATCATTTATCTAAAATTAGTATTTAAAAAAATAAAAGTGTATGTGCTCCTAAAATAAGTAAACATCAGGATATTGATCAAGAGAAGCCACAACACACATAGGATAGTCCACATGCATCTTGAAATCATAGAGTAGAACAAGCATATTATTAATCACATCAACTCATAGGATATTTGAATGAAAGAAATAATAAATATTGGTTATGTAACAATTCTAAAATTTAGAAGTCACAAAGAATATTTTAATAGCCTAAGAAAGATAAAATTATAGAGGATTTCCATGCCTCTAAAGGAGACATTGTGTTGTTCCTTACAACATATTGTTCAATAACATCCTCCCCTTACTATGGACCTATGTCTTGTGCCTTTTTATTTGGCTAATTTATTGAGTGTGGAGAATAAAAACACCTCAAATCTGAAACTCCCTCTTCATAGGGTTATCTAGCTTACGTGAAAAAATTGCATGCCTAGAAAGGTAAATACAATGCCTAATAATTTTATTTCCCTTGTTTGACTCTCCATGCATAATCATACATTCTTTTTCATTTTCCAAAATGAATTTATTGGGAATATTTGCAAATATTTTTGTATTTTAAGACCACCTAATGCATTTGATTCCCCTCTATATTTAGTATTTCAAAGTGTTATTATTGTAGTACTATCTCCAAGGAAATTTGCATGTTAATCCAATTTACTATATTTTTTGGGTACTTAAAGAGCAAATCAAAAATTTAACACATACACTTTGTTGAGCCGAACATAGAAACAATTCTTTCTACATAAATAATAATGTGATATCTCTCTAATTCTCTAATTAATTAACACTTTGGAATAATATAAATATATAGGAATAACATCTTATAATTTCTCCAATAGTCTCTCATACCTAAATCCCACTAATTAAGCAAACCTACTATGATATATTATTATAACAAATAAAAATATATCACAACAATATAATTGATATTAACCATATATTTATAACCAACTAATTACTATTTACTAACCTATTACTATTTACCTTTTAGCAAATATCAACTTGTTAATATTTATCATCACATAAATATCAAAACTAATGTAATATATAAGCCAAATTCCTAACATTCCCTCCATAGGTTTTACATGGTGCAAAAACATTCACACTCTTATCTAAAGTATGTGCACTTCCTGTAACATGCCTTATTTGGCTCATGTCCTTGATACAAAGAAAGCCTCACTCTTCTCATAGTTTTACAGGTTTACCACAAACCTTAACATGAACCAAAAAAAATAGAATTGTATGCCACCATATACTCTTAGGTCTACATAGTTATAATGTAATCTTGATGCACATGACCACTATTATGTGAAGGAATGCATCTTGTATTTAATTTACGTGACCATAAGAGATGTGTCATTGGGGTCATCTCTATAAATAAGTAAGGTAGTCATAGGATCTTTGTAGAAGCTGCTCTCCTAATTATTCTGAAAACACTGTTCACCTCCTATGATTTTCTGGATCTACCCCAAACCCTTTCAATATTCATGAACTGATTTACATTGGTGTTTTTGTCCTTTTACAATGTTTTCACATAAGGGGATCATATTTGAAACTTCAAACACAAATTATAAATCATTAATAAGCATATTCATATATCTTATTCTAAAAAAATATACAGTGAAAATAAAAAACACATCACATTATATATCTCACCAAAATATTAGTGTGGCCCCATCATTGGTGACTGATGAGAGGTCACTAAAAGACTTCCATCTTCCATATATCTTCTAGTCTCCAGTATGTCAATGCTTACTCAGGGGATATCTCAATGAAGTTCATGGACATGATTTTTCTGACTAAAATCTCCCCACAATACGGAGGCTACGTATAAGTGAAAATGCATCCGTAAAACATGTTTTTTTATGTTTATAATTTTTGACTCCATAAAATTTTCGACAAAATAAATGACATAAAAAAATGACACTTTCGATAACTTTAAAAAATAACTCTAAACTTTATGATAATAATGACTCAATTTTTGATGGATTTTTGACACTAAAAATAACTGACATAACCTATAAAACACAAATAACATGACTATTATTTATTAAAGACTATAATGTTTTAGACATAAAACAATAACCTAAAATGACGTTCACAAATTTTAACATGAAGACATTTAGATGTATTAACTGACAAAGACCAAAAAAAAAAATGAAGACTGAAAAAACTATAGACTCAACCTAAAACATTAAAATTAATATATAATCCTTTTTTATTTTTTAAAAAAACCACGACTCCACTTTATTATAACTACTTAATAAAAGACTATAACCTACAAACCTTAGATTTTAGACCCAGCTATTTTGACTTAAATACTAAATGGATTTACAAAACATCATAAAGAAACTAATCGACGCTAAAGGAGGACTGATAAAGACTTTAACTTAGATACCTGGTTTGAGGCACATCATAGACGAGCCTGATGGGTTGGAAGTCGAGTTCTCTTCGTTCTAAACTATCCAATAACGCAATCACGTTGGAATATGCCACTACTATCTCAGACCACAAATGTATACAATGAGAGTTCTTCGATGTTAAAAAATAGAATGTCAAAGCAATACACATTCATTAGGCACCAAGGTGATTCCCCATTATATATTTCAATGTCCCGTCAGTTATCATGTGAACAGTTTGCTTCTTCCATGATCTTCGAAGATAATTCACTAGGTATACAGACCAATTTTTAGAACTACATGCAGAATTTATATTCATTCAATGCTTGTATTTAGAATAGGCTGCGCAACCAAATTGAATCGATTCTCCTCAGATAGGAGGCATCAGAACTGGGCTCAAAACTGAGTCCAAATCTCCGCAAAAATGCAATGGTTATATACACAGAACAAAAGGCGACCATAAAAAAATAGAGGAATATTAATATTGAAACAATTGCGTAGTCCATATCAATGTGGTTGCTAATGCCATAATCACAAGGTCTATAAATTATGGTGACAGTCCACCAAAACAAGAATAAAAAAAGAAAAAAATTAAAAAAAAGGTCGTAAGTTATATTCATATAGGAATTTAAAACTACTTTTAGTTCACAACATATGAGTGAAGGGAAATGAATGCAAATATTTAGACAAAATATTTAAAATCTTAATTTAGAATAAGTGGGGTATTACATGTAGGGGATAAGCGGATATTTTAAGGCCCGTTCAAATTTGTATATCAAAATTGATAAAAATAATTGGATCAATTAAATCTAGGTAACATTTTTATTTAATTAGTTTTATTAATTTTACATGTTGAAGTGGATATTTATTTAATAAAATTAATTCATTTAGAAATAATACTTTTATTAAAATTTTATTTTGCTAGTTCTTAATTTCATCAAAATATACTATCATTATTATACACATAACAATAATTAAATTATTATTATTAATTTTTTATAGTTAATATATTAATATTAATATTAATGTTATTATTAATAGTAATAGGCTTACAATAATATGATGTTGAGGAGTGATAGGGGAAGTTAAGGTTTATGATAGAAAGACTATTTAGTATGTGGCAATAGGGGAACACCTGATAAAGATACATACATTGGTCAAGCTATGGTGGTAGGGGAGCATATAATGTTGAATACCAGATCAGGTCATTTGATTAAAAATATTGAGAAGGAGATCTAAAAGCATGCCATATCTGGGGTGACAATAGGGATGAGTCGAGGGTTTGAAACTATAGGAGAGGGGTAGAGGAGAGATAAATAATTATTGGGAACTAGATTAACCACTCTGGCTATAAGGGTTTCAAATCCAAGGGCTCTTAGTGCTAAACCCAAAGTGAGTATCACTACATAATGGTAGCGAGGCATGTCAAATAAGTAATACCCCCTTTATAGAGGCAATATATCTAGGACTAATCACCCTCAGTTAAAGCCTCTTATCCTAGCCATGTAAAAACTCTTGATTTATTTTGAGAAGAGCTCAAAGAAGTTTTAGAACTAGAACATCATTTCATTTCATAGGGATTTATATGTCATTTTAGCATATTTTGACCTACTATGTTAGAGCTCCACAAGTGGATTCAGAATCACTATAAACCTCAAACTAAAGGTAAAGCAAAAAATTGTCCCTATTTTAAATGTTTATTTGTTGTGATTTTTTACTATAAAGATGATAGGGATATGATTTACAAAAATTGGGTATGTGTTAGAATGAGCATCTATTACTTATCAATCCATGGTTCCCATTATTTAATCATATGACATAATCATTTAATATTCAACATATTTGTTTCAGATTATCTCATTTACCATTTTAATTTTGGTTTGAATGTATATTCAAAATTATAGGCAATTCCATAGGTGAATATCTATTAATTAATTCTTCAAATAATAATCTTGGACATAAAACCTTTGTCCAAACTTGATAAAGGTAGATATTTCATTAGATATTTTTTCCCAAGTTGATTTGAAATTTAACAACCATCAATAGACAGAACTCCTTGACTATGAAGATATACTCTTCATATACAATGTCATAGGTGTTTCCAAAATGGGTACTTCGTTATACATTCTCATTTTATTAAGTAAAAGCAATGGAAGTCTTGGTGGAAGGATGCTCTATAGGAACATTTATCGGTTAAAGTTTTGAGTGATAATGAGAGTGAAGAATCAAACTTCGACTTAGATGCTGAAATGCTTAAAGAATACAAAATATCCAGATTATCAAATGAGAATAAGTCTAAGTTGGTGAATGTCATTAAAGAAAATAACCTTGGGAATGAAAGAGAATAAATGGATTCATTTATCATTTAAGAAGTAGGTTTAGTAGCTCATGCTCTAGTCATGAACTCTCAACCCATATGTTGAATTGAAGTCTTCATTCCCATCCATCTAGATTTAGGGCATGAAGGAGAATGGATTATTTTAAGTAAAATGAAGAAAGGTCTTGTTAATAAGGGCCAAGAACTATTTAACGTGGCCATTTTCTCCCATATAGGAGATGAACTTGAAATATCATATCATATATTATGGCTTGTTGTTGATTTTCCACTTGTTTAAAACCTATCTATGATAGGTTCTATTATTTTTTGGAAGTGTTATATCTTTTGGTCTTTTATTATTTTAATTTCTCTCTATTTTAAAAGGGTGGGTCCTTTTTAAAACCCTTCTTTTACCCATAATAATAAAAATGTTATAATAATATGGTATTATTATTAATAATAAAACAAAAAAATATATACTAATAATTTACTAATAAATTAGTAATAATAATATTTCTTTAATGATAATTATGGTTAGTGTGCTATCACTTGATGTAGAACATAAGCAAAGTTCTAGTCACAATACCTCCACTACGTCAGTCTACTATTATATGTTTCATGTTGTGGGACGCCTAATCATTAGTGAGATTTGAACATAAGTCACCACTATTCCAAGACATTTTCTTTAACCATTGCACCATAAAACACTAGATGATAACAAAAACAACAAGAAGAACAATTATCATCATCATCATCATCATCATCATCATCATCATCATCATCATCATCATCATCATTAATTGGGTTTTGATGGTTTTAGGGTTTGTCCCCCCTCATGCTTATCTTTCTCAACATATGGGCTTCATCCCTTTGTGGGAAGAGAAA
>JARHVA010002166.1:407500-420000 GCA_037957365.1 Torreya grandis | reverse complement strand
CAATGGAAAAAAGGTCGTATATGAAAAACATCTCTAAAACTAGAATCAAGGATGGATTGTAGACAATAATATATTTGTTCCTTATGGAAAACTTGTACTATTGTTCCTTCTAATGGACTACATCATGAAAAAATAAAGAATATCCTTGCCAATGGAACAATAATATCCAATTTGTATTTCTACATACATGTTCAAAGCAAGATCGCACCCTACATACATATTCAAAGCAAGACCAGACCCTACATACATGTTCATGAAATACACGTCCTTCTGGATCAACAACAACATCAGCAATACGTGCTTTTGATCTTATTAGATCGAGCTGATGCATAGTTTCATGAATACCAAGTTTGCATTTCAGAATTTGGTTTTTTTTTGGTCCTCTGCAGTTCCTTCTCCGGCATTATCTTTTCCCGAATCATTCAACTTCTTATAATCAACATCTTTCTATTGTCGTCACCCTAAAACTGGAAAGTCTAGACCACCATTCTCATCATAATCCAAACAAATTTGGGCATCTTCTTTTTCCTTCTACGTACTCCTCTGTCCTCCTTAATGAATTTTCTTTTGCTCTTTTCAAGAACCTCTTCTCTAACCTCTACGCCCAATTTGGCTTAAGGCAAAACAAATATAGTTTTTAATCTTCAACAATATACTAAGGTTAAAATATTTTCAACCATTCCTCCCTTATTTCCTCAATAGCCCCAACAATTATTTTTTTTACTTTTATTTTTTTACAATTACTCCTTATTAACAGCATTTTGGAGGGAAAAATACAATAAATTGAAATTTGAATTCAAACATGACTTGTAACCATGTCTTGCCAAGATGTATGTAGATGCTCTTGCATCATACTCTCCTTCTTGAAACAATTTGCTCCTGCATCAACATGCATTTATACATGTTTATATATTTCACCATGTACTTGATATACTATGCACTTGACATTTTCTTGCTAACACGTTTGATCCATGGGATACTATGATATGTTAATGCTAGTTGTTTATACTTTCAAGATTTATGCACTTCTTTGAGTGTCTTACATTTATAGTGTATTATTTTTTCAATTATTTGAATATATTCCTCTGTTTATAGCCCCTGTGCCTATGTGTGTTATGTCATTATTTTTTGCATGGGCATTTAGACATGTCATTATTGATTTTTTTGATATCCAACTAACTTATGTCCCCTTGATTTTGTGTCATTTGCTAATGCCCCTTCTTTAAGATCTCTTAAGACCATTGTAATTTAACTTCTTTTTGAGTGCTCTTGTGTGTGTGCTTATTTTCTTGTTGAGATTGTCATATTGCTATCTAGACATTGCCATGATCTTTATCATGCATTTTAGGCCCTCATATGATCACATTATTCTATGCACTTTAATGTTACATTCACCTAGACATAATTTTATATGCTACATGGTTATATTCATAAATTATTTGGTCGTCTACTCATTTTAATGTGAGTTAAATACTAGTTCCTATCTTCCCTCACCTCAATGGGGGAGGGGGGCATATCAGTGGGTGCAAGTCATAAAGTCATATTCTTCACATTTGGCATAGTTTTTAGAATCAATCAGGTCATGTTTTGGAAACATTTTCTCCACATTGATATTTATATCAATTTTAATATTTCTCCATATATAATGTGGGAATTTTATGGTATCATGCTACCCACACTTGTGAAAAAATTTAAATTGGCTAAGTCATACAATCATATGATTTAGATGCACATTTTTGGTATAATTATATACATTAGTACCATTGTTATATATAGTTTTAACATGACACATATTTAAGTTGTATATGCTATTCATTGTGTACATAATATTACAAAAGCCAAATTAGTTTCATATTTAAAAACTCTTCTATGGACTATCACCACCCACCAAGTCAAACATTTATAGACTATATTCAGCTAATTAATTACATTAGTTGATTTGCTTTTGGTATAGTTGAGGTGATTAAATCCCTCAATATTTCCAATTTTATAGGTTGGACTTGATTACATATTTTGTCATCACAAAATATATGGCATGGGATGAATTTTTTAATTTATTCTCACCAAGATATAAGTATGATTGAGTTGCATGATTGAACTAATCTCAATTATTGAGTGACAACTCATCTTTTCTCCAAGGTTTGGGGCATTTTCCTCTGTGTGTGTGTGTGTGTGTGTGTGTAAACACACACACACAAAATGATATATCTTTTAAAATTAACTCCCCAGTAGGCAAGGTGATTTCATCAACGTACAAGTGTACTCTTAAACTTTGGTCTTTTAATTAATATTTCTTTAATGATTTCAATTTTAAATTATATGCAATGATTAAATAATATAATATGATCATGGTTTTAGTCCAGTCACTAGCAAAGCACTCAAGTTATGCTCATACAAAGGTAAGATGTGTTATACACACCTAAGTATGCATTTATTCTCTTTTAAAATAATAATTTAATTAATATATTAAATGTGGGATGTAGATGATATTTATTAATTATATATCACATCAATCTTGTACACTTGTAATACTCAAAGCTTGGTTATTCCTCTTAGTTCTAGATTGTTCCTACTTTTCTAAGTCTCACATCTACTCTATATTAATCCCTTATATCCTATCCCTTATTCTAACTAGTCTTATGTTGCTGACCCAGACCTTCTATCTTTCCCATATTACTTTAAATTTTCTTATATTATGGCCCTACAAGTTTTGAACCTATACATATTTTCTAACTACCAAAACATAAGCATTGATCCCAAGCCCTTGCATCAAACTAGTGTCTTATAGTGATAATGTTCTCTAATGCCCTAAAGCCATCTAATTTTCAAATGAAACATATTCTAATGATGAGCATAATTTCTTTAATGTGAGACATTTATTGATATAAGTGTTATATATTCACAATAAATCATTCATTCCTCACGTAGAATTCATATCAAAGATCATTCAAATAGAATTTAATCGATCAAGCATTCGTTAATTATTCCTATTTGCATATCAATCATAGGGAATACACATCTATAGGTATGAAAAAATAAAGGAACAACCTAAGAACCTAATTTGTCAAGTTACAAACTAGGTCACTGTTGTACTAACTTTTCCCATATTGTACCTTTATGCACACATAATCTAACACATTAGGGCAAAACAAATCAATATGAGGCACTCTCCAAAGTAATGGTTATGTAAGTAGTTAACATTGGGGTCTTGTTGGCTTGACACCATGAGCCCACTAACCCAATTTTGCCAAGGTTATTAGGAATATGAAGAACTAGGGTCTTTCCATTTCATGAGTAGCAAGAATCCATGACTTAGATATGAATACACCAGAGTGAAGATTAAGCCAAACCCAAAATTATTCAGGTGATTGGATCCTTTTATAATAGGTATTATTTATGGTACACCTATGTTTAGTTTAGAAAATAGTGTTGATGGTAATGTCCAAGATTAATTCTAGGTCTGTAGCTCTAAAGGCACTCAATCCAGAATTTGGTGACTATTCTAGAATCCTCTTCTAGTCTATTTATGGCCTATTCTAAATTTATATTTATGTTATCATAATAACTATCTAAGTATATTTTTATTTTTCATATCTATATCTATCATCGTTATACTTTATATTTTTAGCCTATCTCAATTTAATAAATTTAGAATATGTTGTATCTGAGTTTAGAATTTAATTGATCTATTATATATCTGATTATACACTTTGTGCATTATCTTTTATATATTATTAAACCTATCTACCTAAGTAGGATCAACATCAAAATTTAAGATTAAACACATACCAACCTTATTTTTAAGCTTGAGAATGTTTATTGCTTTTTCAGCACCCCTTAAGCCATACTTCTTTACTTAATGCTTTTTTTCTAATTTCAAATATATTACATTATTTATCTTGAATTATTTAGGTCTTGCATCAAATAATTCATATTAATATGTTGGAAAACTCTACCACTTAATTATCGAACCTATCAATGTTGAGACTATGGATTATTTTAAAAATATATAATTGTATAGAAAATTTGTCTTAAATTTGAAAAGGATCATAATCATAATTATTTTCATTATTTCATTTATTATCTATTTTTGACAAGGGCATCATCTTGAAAAAGTGATTCAAACCACCTAAAAATATATAATAAGTAATTTATATTAAAATTTTCTACATAAATATATTGGTAAAAATAGTGATAAGAATATAAAAGAAAATATCAAAAATAAAAGTGATGATAAATTCTTAAAATAATAATATTTTTTTAATTATTATAATCACACAAATTTTAATATTTTCTATACCGAATGATCCCTCAAGAAATTTCCTTGCCAACAATAATTTCCACAATAGAGAAACTCATAAATCAAGAGTCTCTTTAATATGAACTTCTGTGAGAAAGAAAGATAGAAATCACACATCATAATTCAAAAAATAATAGTTTCAAACATTAAATGTCTCTCTATGAAAATTTAATATTAAATATTATTCTATTATCATTGCTAAGTTAAACATTAATTTAATGTATAATATTTCCTTACATGAAATCCATATAAGGAAATTATTTCTTACATTTACCTTATATAAATACATTGTTCAAGTTAAACTCGTCATAAAAATTGGTGTACATAATTATAATATAGATAATAATGAATTAAATTCATGTACATAATTATATTATAAATAATAATTAATTACAATTATTTTATTTTTAAAATACCCATTTACTTTTAACAAAACTAAATAGTATGTATAAAATAGTAACAAAGGCCTAATCAATTAATTTAGGAATATTATTGAGATGGTTAGACATGATTTAGAGGAGTATCTTGAATATGAATATATTTTATGATATTCATCAAAATAGCACAAGTGTAAATACATGCCTAGAAGTGACATAAACCTCGTCTTAAAAATTGGTAATAAAAAAAAAATGCTCATAAGAGGATGATTTCCTCTTCTAAAAATCATGAGAGGAAGTGATGCTTTTAGAAAATGAAATAAATGCATACATTTATTTTTGTTATTGTGCTTAACTAAATCTGATCTCTAGTAACTACACTTAGTTTTCTATGCTATGAAGTTGATCACCTATAAAATTATTTTATTCTCCTTGCTTTACATTGTTAATAATATTTGAAACTAAAGGAAACAATAAGTTTTTCAGATTCTTTCTTTAGGATTAAACTGGGTTTTAAGTACTATCTACTTATCAAGCACTAGATAATAAGTTAAAATACCCTTAAAATAAATTAGTTAATTATAAATAATTCCAGTGTCATATAAAATCTTAATGATGTATAATGTGTCCCTTTTTCTTTTAAATAATAGTTATGTTATGAACTTGTGTTCCATAATGATAAATGTTTTAATGATTACTTTATCTCTCTTGAATGCAAGCAAGTCTCAATATGCTTATTTATAAATTAATTGTAGTGCATAAAAATTTATACATAAATTGAATTCAATTTTTGACCTTATTTGCACCCAAACCAACATCAAATAGTTGAAAAACAAAAAATGTGGGCCAAAAGGATATGTGCATACAAATGGCCCAAGACCATGAGTAATGCTCCTAACAAACATAAGAATGTCAATCATACTCCTAGCATGGGGCTTAACCTAGTAGGAAATATGGAGGTGAGAGATAGATAGTTGGATAGATTAAAAGGAGAAATATGGACTATATGAAATCGACAACAACAATAAGAGTATCTAATTTATCAAATTGGATATAGAAAGTTTGATAAAGTGAGTTGTTATGCCCAGCACCATCCAAGTTTGAATCTCACAAAGTGTTTATAGGTCAGATGTCGCCATTTGAATTTACTCGATGATTTCAAGTATTCAAATACTCGCTATTTATTTTAATTTCATAGTTCTTGGAAACTAGGCCCCTAATTTATACCCAAAAACCAATTTATAGCTGCAATAAAAAATGAATATCGATTTTTAAAAAAAAACTAATTTAAATAAATAATTGATAAATACATAAATATTTTAAAATAATAATATTTAACAACTCATAAATACATATAAACCTAAAATAAAAATATTTAACAAATCATAAATAGATAGAAACCATTTTTAAATATAAATAGTAACCATACTTTAAACATTAATTTCAGTTAAAATTACTTTAAAAAGTAGCTAATAACGATCAGATAACAAAGAAATGAAATGACTTTTAATCAATATGAAATCGATCCCCTTACTATATATGTAATTTTTATATGCTTCTACTTTTAAATTTTGATTTCAAATATCCATATTCAAAACATTTAAGTAATTACGCCCAATTAAATTCTAAAAATAGATAAATTAAAAAGATTCACAAACTAAAAGAAAGTAAAATACACGATGGAATCAGTTTAATAGTTGAACTTTACAGTTCTTTTTTAAGTATAAATCGACTCAATTCTTTTTTAAGTATAAATCAAATCTATCCTCTGATTAGTTTTTGTTTCCAACATCGTATTCCAGCTTTATCCCAGAGATTTTAACCATGACAAATGTACATATCTTTGAAGTGATCGTAAAGTATCTAGGAAAGAATTTTCACAATCCTAATTCAGTGAAACTCATACACATTAACAATATTCATAAGACTTTAGCAGGACTTGGTATTGTGGTTCCGCGCACGAATCCTGGGGCGACACATTATGTATTCACCGAAATCATCGGTGCAGCCGAAGGTGCAGAAAACATTATTGTACTTCAAACACAGGTATGAAAACGTCACCCAAAATACTGCGACGCCAACACAGAGCCCAGAAGTTACAAGATCCACCGGATTCAAGGCCTTGCTGGCTAAAACGGTTTTTTTTACTGCAGTTGGGAGTTACAATGGATTTCATCATATTATTCTCCATGTTATAACAGAATCTAAATTGGGCGCCGTCTTCATGACTGCAACATAAAATGGGATGAAGCACAGATATGACCAGCACAACAAGAAGAGTGGCCTTCAAATGACTTATTCCTGCCATTGCTCTGATCTTTCTTCCTTCCTTTCTCCTTACGAAGCACTCAGAACCGTAACTTTGTATTTACTGTATTAGTGGAGTCTACATTTGCAATGGGTTCAATTTATCTCCTCCCTCGGCGGCAACCAAGTCAGCAATCTGTTGCCTGCTCAAAAGACGATTGTTTTTTCCAAGGTCAATGGTCGTGCTGAATGATTTTCCCTGGCTTAAAAAGCATATTATGGGAGCTTCGTAGGAAACAAATGGAGGTTCAATTCAACCCAAATAAAGACAAAACAGCATCAATCATTCATGGTTGTTGCCATTAAAAGATCAGATTGAGAATAAAGAAGGTTGGGACCACCAATAATATTTTAAATAGATTGCCAATAGTGGAGACTTAATTATTTCGACTGGGATTTAGAAAAGGTAAATGTTTTAATAATGGAAAAAAAAAAAAAAATGAATATTTTCATATAGAAAACAGTATGTTTATTATTTTTATACTTTTCTAACAAGAAAATTAAATGATGCACTAAGAAACTCAATGGACTTTTAGAGAAAGAAAAAAAAAAATTAATTAAATAAAAATAGAATCTCAAGTGAAAAACTATGAAAATAATTTAAGTAGAGAAGCAACAAAAATTAAAGAAAGAATGTAAATAGATTAATAAAATTAAATGCCTATGTGTATATTAAGTTATGTATGAAATATGAAATTTTGATTGTCAAATATTTTTTTTGGCATCTATCAATTTATTATCAAATTTACTTGCGAGTAAATTCGGGCATCAAATTTGCTTTATGTTTGTTTCCATCAAATATCTTTTATTATGTCAAATCCATATTAAGCTTAGTTATGTATTTTAATTGTTCTTGTGTAGGTGTGGTGTTTGATATCATACAATCTTGTCTCTTTTCTTTCTTGAATTTGAGGGTGCAATATGTGATTTGATCTCTTCTTTATCTTCTTTATCTAGTTCATCACAAATGTTTAAATGAAAAACATTAAAAGGTTTATGGATCATGTAATCAGAATGGAGTTGCAACTACATATTTCTCATGATGGAATGAGAGGAAATATAGTTCTTTATGCTATGTAGAAAGTATCTTAAGCAAGGGATTTTTTTCCTCTTTGCTAGATGTGTAATGGCACTAGATGGGCATTCAAATAAACCATCTTTTAGTACACATAGATGATGTCACAATAAACTAAAATTTCTATAAATCTAGATTTCTTCTACTCGATAGATTTTATGATTAGTTTCTTTTTGGTATTTGATATTACTGAGATTGAAATCTAGAATAAATGATAATGGAATCCAATTTCAGTCTAATTGGATTAAAATATTACTAATATCAAAATCTAATTTCAGTAGTATTAGATTTCAACTTCGGTAATATCTAAATCTAGATTCATACTAATCATATTACAATAATACATTTTCTAACACCTCTATTTTTTTAGTGATGTATTTTTGTTATAGTACAAATATCAGATAAACTTAGATCTAAAGTAATCTAGTATTTCCCTATCTAGTTTGCGCATGTGCCACTTTTTAAAAATAAAATATAACTCAATGTAGAATAAAAATTAATTCTACATGAGAAGTGTTAGTATTTGAGTGTACACCAATAGTTAAATAATGCGTAAATTTGTATTACTTAATAGTTTTTTTTTTCTATTATGTATTAGGTATCTAATTTTTATCTCAGAATAACTAATCACATAACAACTTGTCACCAATTTAACAATCAGTATACCAATATACAACTTTTTAATATCATATTAAAATATTATAAAATATTTTTAAGATGCATTTCACATTTATTATAGAAAATTTATTTAAATCCAAACTTTCCTGAAATAACCCCCCCCCCCAAAAAAAAAAAAAAAATTGGAATTGTCTATAAGAGTACATTTTTGGATGTGTGTTAGACCCAATACCTCACTTACTAATGCACGTAATAATCATTTAGCACACTCACATATGCACAACTAGAACTAAAGGAGGTGAACTGAGGTAACTACATGTAAATGCTGCTATGGGGAACATGTTATCTTCATAAATGTTTATGGGATTTGGTGCATATCAATGTATGCATACATGGATAGGATCCAAACACCATATATAGTACTCATTCTTCCATATATGGCCTTTTCTAGGTCCTCAACCCTAGGTAAATACCTCACTCTTCTCAATGGGTTTCAATTCTACTCAAGGATGGTTAAGTTTTTAGGATCGGTTCAACTGAGAAGGATACCTCTAACATCATATGTTATCATTCAGGTTAAAACAAGTTAATATTAAAAGTGCATTTTACTTTGTTGATCTAACCTCATAATCAAACATGATCTAGGATAAGTAAATTATAAACAACAACCAAAAATCAATAATATGTAGCTTTATGTTAAGTATACTATTTAATAAAAGAAAACACATCAACAACAGATTGAAACTGAAGGCTTCATAGGCATCTATTAGTGCTACTAACCAAGGTTCTAATAACCTCATAGCCTAATTTTTATCACACCATTGCCTTTTTAGTTCACACAACACTCAATTAATAAGAATGAATGTCATTATTAGAACAAATAAACAATGATATGATTACGATTATTATAATTTTTCATTAAATAATTTTCATGGGTAGCCTATAATTAAATCCATGTTACGACTTTATATTGGCATATCCAATGTGATATAATAAGACAAAGAATTCAAAACATAATAGAACCATGCTTATCTATTTAATTAATCATTAACAATCTAATCATTTTAAATGGAAGAATATATATATATTATTCTAATATTTTAAATTATTCTCTAACTTAGAATTCATTTAATGCAATAAACCACTATCACATTAACCATTCATAGACAAACTAATTTATTGGAGGAGAAATTCTCTTTATATAATAATTTCCATTGCCATCTAAGAGAATATATTTCATTATTAACTAGCATAATAAACTATCATATTTCAGATTTGAACAAGTATAACTAAGATTATACTTAATATATCTTAAATAAACTGCATGATTTGTAAGTACATAAATAGAAAATGAATTCCATACAACTGAATGCACACAACTCATATAAATATAGTTATAGCTAAGTTTTAATTTGAGTGGAACCCAAATAAAATGTTCTACTTAGATAAATTTTATAACTTTATGTCAACCATGCCACAGTAAAACAATGCAAACAAATTTAGCTATTAGAAAAGCTATGAAAGCACATGCAGTCCTAAGAGATGATAATCAACAACTATCCATGTTTGCATCATTTGTTTATAAAAAATTATATGAAGTAGAAATTAATATTTGGCTAATTCATTTTATATGTTGGGGTAATCTAACATGATTGATGAATCAAATCTATACTAATTCATACAAGAATTTGAATCTAATTATGTTGCAAGTAGTTTTTGTAATAAATTAGTCATCTCAAAAAATTCATGTAAACATCTTATATTATATGAGAGAAATGGATCAACTAAAAAATTATTATTCATTACATAAAATATTTAATATTAAATGATATATTGGAAATAACACCTCTAAATTTAATATACATAATATACATACCTTTATATGTAACCAAATATGTCTGCATGTGTATTAGAAGAAGGGATTTTATTTAAATTTTTGTATGCAACAAAAGCTAATATAATTGAATAATCTATGCATAGCTGACACAAATAATAAATATCCATGTTCTATACATGTTTTTATGATTACAACATGATATGAAAATAAATTCAGAACTATCTATTGAAATGCATCAATGATAATCATTATGCTAATTTACTTTATAAAATAAAATCTATATGTTTCTATATCAAGAAAAAATATGTACATGTCTGAGTATCTATTACTCATATTAACTATCATGAGAGTTTGACTAAATATAAGAATACTTTGGCATTAATACTAACAATATAATGCTATGTGTTACTTAAATATAATTTGTATGCTTCTAAGTAACACTATGTATATGAATAAGTAAATCCTTATGCATAATAATCATTAAGTAAATATAATCTAATAAGAAGATCATATAACTAAATCAAGGAATCCATATTTCATCAATAGAGTCAAATATTATTATAAGTTAACAATATACAATAATCTATGTTAACTTAACATAATCATATAACTAATATCAAAAGAGTTATTTTGGGTTAATAATATTAATAGAATACTTTAGGAATAGGAAGGAGAACTAATTAAACATTTTAGTAACTTAACATATGAAATTAATTACCTTCAACAATATAACAATTAAACATCTTACCATTTAAGAAATATTTAAGCCTTTCATTCGTTTTCAGCTTTCCATTAACAACATAGTTTAATAATAATCATAATTAACCAAAATTAAATCAGGATAGCATACTAAATATGTTAATAATAAAAAAATAATAAAACAATCAACTAACTAAAGAATGTATAATCAACATAACTAATTTATTACCCACTTACTTCACGTGTTCTCGAGATCATCACATATGAAACAATAAGTGATTGAATTACACAAGACATCCCAACTAGCCCTTTGAGCCCAACTATTAGAGACCTTTACCACCCCAACCATTAACTAAACAGTGGTTATGGAAATTAGGGACCAAAATGGAGTTTTGAGTTATAAAATTATGAACCCATAGACATCTTAAAAAAACATCATAACATATGAGAGACAATAATCACTATTCCAAAGTGAGATAGGAATAACCAATCTGAGACTAATATAAATTAAATGTGGGGTTGACTATTTGAAATCTATTGAATGATATAGCAATATATTAAAAATTAAATCCATTTCTTAATATGTTTAGATAACTATCTTATATCCACATCCAAGTGTGTGATCAGTTTATGTCATCCTAACTACAAATTTATATTTCAGGTATACAACATACCAATTAAATACTTAATTATTTTGGTCTGGTCTGGGAATGAGGACCTAACAATAATGATATTAAAATAAAATGCATAACATATAAATTAATAGTTATACTTAACCAACTGATGAACAAATAGTCATAATAATCTAGATAAACCATTCATTAAACTCAAGCATACAATTTCCTAAAGAACATTCAACCATTCCATTGATACATAAATATTTAAACTAGAATCAATATAAGACATAGTAAGTCAACAAATCATTTACACATTTAAACTCAAACCCTGATATCAAATATTTAATAAAAAATTCAAACATACGACAATTGAAATCAAAAAATTTCCCAATTGAATATAGTCACTTAATATTCTTGGTAAAATCTAACAAAGAAAAATCAATAAGTCACACGTAGGAAATTCCTCAAAATGAAACACACAAAATTTACCGTAACACATCTACTTAAATATGCTTTTCAAATAATACACAGAGGCCATCAAATAAATCAATGACCACTATATATATTCAAAACCATAGGCTCATTTAAAAAAATGATGCTATAAATCTAATTAAAATAGGTTACAAGAAACCATGGCTATATATTAAAAATATAGTCAATGTAATAATAA
>JARHVA010002166.1:397500-405000 GCA_037957365.1 Torreya grandis | reverse complement strand
GGGGAGTTTGTTTTAGGACACAAAACAAGAATAAAAGAAATAAGAATGATTTAATTTATATTGATTATTATGTTGTTATACAATATAGTTGAATGAGTTCCATTAGCTGTGTGAATCCATGGCTTTTAAAGTTTCTAAACTATGTATTTTGATAATTGACTGGGTATGTCTATTTTTGTTTACATCTTTTGATGATTGTATTATTAGATTCCATCAAAACTATTGTATATGTATATTTTTTTCACACACACACACACACACACACACACACACACACACACACACATGTTCATTTTCTTTTTGTGGGTATATAACTTTTGCTTTATGATAAGATTGATTATGTTATCCTTTTACACCAAAGTTGTTGTATATATGTATATATGTTGGTTGTGTAAACATACATACATACATACATACATACATACAAACATACATACATATATATATCATAGCATGAAGTCATATTTTAAGTTGGGTTTCTTATTGGTGATTGTCTTTCATTATTATGACATGTTGGATCATGTGATTATGTTGGGATATTATTGATGAGGTCTATTGGATAAATTTGATTATGTTGTAGGAAGATATCGATTACGTTTTGAAATTAACTTGACTATGTTTTTATATGTAATATATGTTACTTTTAAAGGCATGTTTAATTAAGTTTCTATTATGTAATCAACTTTGGACTTACCTCTATTCAATTGGCATAAAAATACATGTTATAATTTGCTAGAAGAAGTGGGGATAAAATTAGTCTGAAAGAGTTTATTTGTTTGTATTTAATAATTATTTTAGTGTTGAGCTTACATTATATTTTAAATTATTATTTTAAATTAAATAATTTACGTTGTTTAATTGGATGTTATTTTTTTTTTGTTTAAATGTGTTGATATTTGGGTATCATTCCAAGACTAGACTTGAATAAATAAATGGGTATATATTGGTGGCTTGGATGGTTAAGGTTGATTGTAACTTAGATAGGTATATAAAAAAGTTAATTTAAAAAATATATAATGGATTAAATTTAATCCATTTTATATTATTTGATAGTTAGTATTAACCTTCCCCACTTTTGATCTATTCTACAGATAGATAAATTATTCCCATCTCACCTTGTAATGATATAATTGTCTTTGTATATCTTCTTATTTTTATATGCCTCTTTTGCTGGAAACTTGATTACTCATAATTAACTTTATGTTACTAGTTATTACAACCATCATCCTACTAATGATTGGGGTGGTGAGGGCCATGAATGGTTGGGTTCATAGGGCTGGTTGGGTGGGCTTATCTTGATCAGTTCATTCATGTTCAACTCCATTCTTTGATGATTTCATACACATGTAGCATAAGAAGGTAATAATTTTATTATTAATAATGTTAATTAACCAATATATTTTGCCATTTTAATATTACGTTAGATAGTATTCAATTACTTAGTATAATATTAAATTAGTTAGTATGTAATAATTATTATTGATCATTTTAAGTACTAACCTATGTTATTAATGGGTTACTGACCTAGAATCCCATTGAATTATAACATTATATGAGGTAAATTAGTTATTGGCTGAAGGTGATATGCTTTAGGTACATTGTATTATTAGTTACTAGTTTTATCTTTTGCATTGATTTAACATTCTATTCTAATGTTATTTATATCTGATATGGATTCATTAAAAATTATTGAATGTTATTACTCTATTATCACATTAGTTCTTTAGATATATTGGATATAAAAATTAATCCATAAATATTATTTTTAGGACTCAGTTATTTATACTAGGTTTTTAATCTTATATCATGTAAATCTGGTTTGAATTCTAAAGGTTAGAATAATCTTGATTATATTATACATTCAAATAGATATAAACTATGTAATTGATTCATCAAAACTAAGTTTAATAGATAACTTTAGTTTATCACATAATATATGTGTGAAATTTATTTACATAGATACATATAGATCTCTTTGTCATTTTCATCAATACATAAACATCTAGTAGCTGGTTCATAGGAAAAATAATTAAGAATTCCTTCCTTCTAACATGTATTTTAGACATACTTGGTTTCTTATAAGCTAATCATGCTTTGTACATATATGATTCAAAGAATATTAATTTATTTCCATAAGATATGTATGCCACATATATTTTATCTAAAACTTAATACTTTATCTCTTGCATTACATAATAAAGGAAATAAAGATTGAGTAAACCCCTTGATTTAATCATAAATATGTATAATAATTATAAATAGAATATTCATGTGATTAACTGAAATAACTTAAAGGAAATTAAGATGATATCATTATTATGAATTAATTAAACAAAATATGCAAGTTATATAATACTTATACTCCATTTGATGATGCATAATTAAATAACTAATACTTATAATCCATTTGTTAGGTTGTATGTATTTTTACTTTTTATTTCGATAGCTAAACTTACTTGACTCATTCCCTTGGCTTCCCCAAAAGAGAAATTTTAAAAATTACTTAAGTGAAATATTTTATTTGGGTTCCCCTCAACTTAAAACTCGAATGAATTTCATTAGCTTTATTATGTTTCATTCTTTTGCTTGATCATAAATCACTTGCTGCCCTCTTTTAGTCTATCTAAATTATTAGTTTAATTCTAACTTCAATGATTTATTAGGAATACATTTAATTTTATGATAATGAAATATTATATAAAAATAATTGAATCCTTTCTTGACTAGTTATCTAAATTATTTTAGTTATTGAATAATTAAATAAGTTTTTTTCTCTTGAAACATGTAGATAATTAAAGTTTAATTGATTAGATGTCTTAGACTTTTTTGTTTATTATATTTCATTGGCTATGAAAATATAAATAGTTATAATAACTCATTTCTTGAATTCTTATAGGATAATAATGTTAATTATAAACATATCATTAAGCATTATTCTAGGTAACAACATCCATGTTACTAAGAAAATGATGTATGAATTATTTATACAAGTAATGTGATGACCTTAAAGGCCATAAGGCATTTATGAACTCAATAGGTAGCACTATGCAATCTTATATTCTAAATATACTTTCTATTTATGCAATAACATATTTTATTGCATGAATGATTAAAAATATGCATTTATTGAATTGATTTCTAGTTGTTGACTACGTTAATTTATCTGAGCTATGTTTACATATAAGGTTGGTAACATTTAATTTTAATGTAAAATTATGATAAACTAACTGATAACTTAGGATAATATAGTTATTTTTTTCAGTTAAATTAATCCTTTAACATAACCATATTTGAGTAGGATTGAAACCTGATAAAGAGAGTGAGGTATTTACTTAGGCTTAAGAAATTGAAAATAGTTGTATGTGAAAGTAAGAGTGTCACATATGATGCTCAGGTCTTATCCATGTATCCATACAATGATATACTCTGAACCCCATAAAATAACTAATACATTAACATGCTTTCCCATAACACCTTTTGTATTCTTTACCTCAATCTAGTTACCTCAATTCACGTCCTTTAGTTCTAATTGTGTGTACATGAGTGTGTTGAACATTTATCACTTATATTAGAAAGTGACGTAAGTGGATCTAACATGCATCATAAGCATACTCTAATACACAATTTCAATTTTTTTGAGGGGTTGTTTCAAGTGTGATAGATTAAAAGGATAAATAGAGACCATAGAAATTCAAAAATACATTAATAATATGCAATTTTAATCATTATTGATAAATACATAGATATCCTAAAATTATACCATTTAACACCTAATAATTATTAAATTTAATTTTTAAGTGTCAACAATAACCATATTTCAAATTTATTTTTTTAGTTAAAATTGTTTAAATAAAATAGATACTTACCATTACATAATAAAAGAGATGGAATATTATTAATTAAGATGAATTTGGTTCTCGTATTATGAATGATTATTTTTAATGTTTCTATTTTTAAAATTTAATTTTCCCTTTACAATGTAACTTTCTATATTTAATTATTTTATATAATAAAATTACTATGAAGCTTCCAATAATAAATTTGATTTCAAATATTTATTTACAAAATATTTATATTATGATTCTAAATTTATCTTTTCTAAATATCCACTCAAAATATTATAAATTAAAAATAAAGTAAAATACACCCAAAAAAATTAACTTAATAGTTCAAAATTAAAAATATTTTTGGTAAAAATTAATTCCCTCCTGCCTCTAGAACTTTGAATAATTTGAATAATTGTAATTTCCAACATGGTATTGTAGCTTTATTCAAGACATTTTAACCATGTTAAATGTACATACTTCCCTCTAAGTATATAGGAAACATTTGTTTTTTCAAATTAAAAAATGGATTTTTTTGTAGTGTAAACAAACTTCGAACCCTCATTCATGGATGCTTATACACATTTAACAAAATTGATTTTAAGGAATCATATTCATAAGTAGGACTTGGTGGTGTAGTTCTGTGATTGAATCCTAGGGTGTGACATTGTGTCATATTTGTTGAAATCATTAGTGTAGTTAATCAAGGTGCAAAAAGATTTAACATACTTTAAACATAGAGCCCAAAATACCGTGATGCCAACATAGAGCCCAAAAGTGGCAATATCCAACAGATTGAAGGCCATTCTTGCTAAAATTGATCTTCTACTATAGTCGGGAGTTTTAGTGGATTTAATCACATTAATCTCCATGTTATAGCTACAAAATCCCTCTTCTTCACTATAGTATCATTTTTTCCAAATTTTATTTTTTTAATATGTTTTTTATTTTTTAATAATAAATAAATAAATGACATAACAAGAAAGCTAAGGAGAGCAAGGAAAGTAAATTTATATTGAACAAAAATAGGATCTCAAAAAAAATCAAGAAAATAATGAAAATAGGCAAACAACATAAATTAAGAGAAGAATATAAATAGGTAAGCAAAGAAAATTAACTGTTTATAATAGTATCCATATTTATGAGTGTTTTTCCTTTTAGTAGTAAGGTGATTTACCACTAATAGTTTGATAAAATGATTTCATAAAGATTTCTAAGACAAATACAGTTCAAGAATTTTTTTTGGATCATTCTCACCATTAAATGTAGCAGCAAGAATAAATGGAACAATTTAATAAATAATAAACTAATAAAAATAGCCAAAGTTATAAAACAAACACCTAGATAGAATCTTAGGATTGTAAGATTGTAAAAATGTTTTCAATGTAATAATAAATCTTTTTCTGACTTACAAAACCTTGATTCTAAATTTTTTTATTGGGAACCTATCAAATTATTTAAAAATTTATCTTTGTGTAATTTTCATTATGAAATATGATTTACATTTATTACCATAAAATATGTTATAGTGTGTCAAATCTATCATACACTTAGTTATGGATTCTAAATGTTCATATAGGTGTGTTGACTAATGTCGTACATACTTATGTCCTTATATTCCTATATTTGAGGGGGAAATATCTACTTTTATCTCTTATTTATACTCTTTATGTAGTTCACCAAAAATGATCAAAAGAATAATACCATAAGGTATAAGGGTTGAGTAACCATTATGGAGTTTCATCAACATATCCCTCATGCTGGAATCAATCTCAATGTAGTTATGTAGCCCATATAAAAATAACCCTAATCAAGGGGTTTTACTCTTATTTAATATATATACAATTTAACTGCATGTACTCCCATCTAAAGATTCTTTTAGTACTAATCAAACATTTCAATAAATATTCATTTGTTCTAGTCCACCGTTTTTTTGAATAGGCTATTTTTGGTATATGATATTATCAATATCATAATCAATTTTCACTAATATTGGAATCTAATTTCAATATAATTAGATTCTAATATTATTGATATCAAAATCTAATTTATGTGGTATCGATTTTCAAATTTTGTAATATTAGTATCTAGTTTCATAATAATCATATTAGAATAATGAATATTCCAAAATCTTCATTTTTTATGGTTTTCTATTCCTATTATAATAAAAGTGGCCATAAAGATCTAAATAAATTTAGTATTTCCATACCCAATTTATGTCCATGTCACATCCTCAATATTAAATATAATTTTGTATGAAATAAAAGTGTATTCTATAAGATAAGTGTTAGTAGTTGAATCTTCACCACTATATGAATAATACCCAACTTTATACTATCTAATAGTTCTCAATGAGCCATTTATGTAATGCAATGTGCACATAAAATTTATGGGAGGTCTTTATGAGACCTCAAACATTAAGGAGAGAAAATTTTCTGTGAGGAATCATCCATTAATAATTCTCTCTTCACATTTTGTTTATTTTTTTTTAAGCCAAGCACCTCAAAATGCTTTCCCAATAATGTTTGATGGTTTGGAAAAATAAAATCTCCAAGCAAAACATAGTGATTTTTAGCTCCATTTACTTCTCAAGGAGAGTCTACACTGGTAATGATGTGGAATTAAAGAACTTATCATGGTAGGATAACTTGCAGTGGGTGTCCTAACATGACAATAAAATATTAGTAAACAATTAATTTGAGAAACTTGACTTTAAGAGGCTAGTAGGTCATTCTGAGATTGGGGAAGAGTAGCGGCTTAGGAGGTTACTTAATCCATCATTATCATTATCATTATCATTATCATTTGTAGTGTATTATTTTTATAGCCACTATTTACTAACCATCATTATTTTTATCCACCTTTTTTTAGGTGTGGCCTAATTGATGGATGGCTTTGATTAAACTATAAGGGGACAATCACAATTCCTATGGTCAAGGTTTTGATTTCTAAAATATATGTTCAAGAGATTGAATTAGGTGATTCTTTTTTAGAATTATTTCATCCCTAATTGAATATTAATGGAATATTCTATTCCTTTGTCAACCGACATCAACAAAAACACACTTATTATGGCATGTTAACTAAAATGTATGAAATTATTGACAAAGAACCTGCCCTATGTGTCTGACAATCATGTCAAGGAATGTTCATTAATTAATAAAAATATGTGAAAGGTCTACTCAGATAGGAACCTTAATAAGGGATATTTTTAATAAGGGACCCATAAAATCTTACTATAATATACCAACGAATCCTAGATTTAAGGTACAATTACATTGGTGAATCTTTAACAAGAATGCCATGTTGGTATAAACTGATAGGTGATTTCTATTAAATTTTTAAAAAAATGTATAAATATTAGGTAAATAAATCATCATGTTCAAATCAAGGGATAATGGCAAAAATTTCAAGTTAAACACCTTTTCCCAAATAAATTCACGAGGCAAATAACATGGCAAAAGCTTGAATCCCTTAAAATATAGAAAAAATTCATTATAACTATGGAAACATTTGTAGATATTTATAGATTATATTGGATTATAATTTATTGTTGCCTACTTAGACTCATCCTTGGCTTCCTCTTGAAATTGTTTCTCATTTCATGATTCTCATGACATCTAGGGATTGTATTTCTTACTTGGATTGTACTTCATTTGTGGTTTCATAGACTCCT
>JARHVA010002166.1:377500-392500 GCA_037957365.1 Torreya grandis | reverse complement strand
AGTACAAATAGCTAACTAGTGGAATGGGTACTCATTCTTGCAACTAACCATATGGTGATGCCATAGAATGTAGTGTGAGCAACCTATAACAATCCAAGTAGATTGAAAAAGATACACATCCTTCTCATTGATCTTGTTGCACCAAGAAACCGTGTAGAGTTTTGTTGAAAATTTGGTTTAACCTTGGTCCTGTTACAAATGATACTAAGGAAAAGTGTTGTGACTACATTTATCATCTTCAAATACATAAATACTACAAATAAGGATTGATCTAACATTGGAGTAATACATTTAAAATTTTCCCTGGTGAGGGAAAATGAATATGTGGTGTTGACTATGCTTCACCCACAACTCCTATTTATTATTCTCTTTTTTGTGCTTTTGTGGGATGGAAGAATTAGTAGAACATTCAATAAATGGACATTGGTATGATAGTTGAGATGAATCCAAGAGTGGTGGTTTTGAATATAGGGTTATTTACAGAGGCAATGTTTATTCCTATGATAATTTTACAATCTAGGAAGGAATCAGAACCGTTGAATGAAAATAGAGGTACCAGCCCATTGAGCCTTGAAATTTTTTGTGCTTCAATAAAACTATCAATATTTAAGTTAAATGATCCAATTCCTTGGATTCCACATGCATTTGATCTTCATAAATCTTTACATTCCTCTTCTCCTAGATCATCAAATAAGGATAGTTTTAGGCCAGTCATTAAAATTTTGTTTCAAAACTTGAACACGGGATGTTTAGACTTTATTGTAGGGTTTGGTCATTTAGATTTTGGTTCTAGAAGTGTTAATTTGCATACTTGCTTAACCGTGGTTTTAATGGTTGAAGAATCATTCAATAATGTAGCATCTCAATTTAACACTTTAGGTTTAGATTGTTGTTTTGAGGCATCAAGTAGAAAATTTTGAATTTTTGTAAAAATACCCTATAGGGTGTTTACCTAGCCAAGTTGTAAATATGGAGTTTGGTAAAAAAATTTAAAAAAAAAAATTACAATTTTTAAAAAATTACATATCAACCCCAAACTCCTAGGGAAATCTAAGTGAGAAGTACACTGTGTAAAATGAAAATTCCTAACTTGCACTGTGAAAGAAAACAAGGTATCCAAAGTGCACCATGCAAGGTGTGGCCAACTCTCCAACTCTCTAACAAATGTATAAATAAAAGGCTTGTCTTCTATTTAAGGCTATGTTGTTATTGGTATTTATTTTTCTCCATAGTATAGACTCTTCAAAACTTTTTGATCATTGTTTTTTTTTGTATTTTATCTCTCTTGTTAAGGTGGTTACAACTATACACCTATTAGCAAGATCTAAGAGCATCTTCATATGTCTCCCTTATGCTTGTCGCCATGGTAGAATTTTGAAACATTGGTGTATGGAATATTTTATTTCAAGTTAATGGAAAATATTTGTGGTTATTACTATTTTATTTTGATAAATTATAATTATGTGTTTTACAAATGTTATTTATTGAAAATCTTATTTTATTGTCATTACTAGTTTTCATCTTGTACTTAGTTTTAGGTTATAAATCCCTTTCTGCATTATGTTTGAAAATATGTTATTGAATAGCTTACTACGGCACGCTAGGTTTATGGATTCAATAGGAAAAGTATATGAGATTCTAGTTTTAATGTATGTTCTAGGGTTTTAGGATCATTTTAGGTATTTTCATTTCATTGCAACCAATAATTTCAAGTTACTCTTGATAATTCCCACTAGATTGCATTTGAGTCTTCTACATTTTTACAAATAAATGATTTCATGAATATTATAAGAATCCCTGATGTTTGGAAACAACCAACACACCACCCTCTTTTTATAACTATCAATATATCCTACCCTATCCTACACTATAGATAATACACCCATTACATAACATAAGTGTTATTTACCCTGCATATGCATGAAATATTTCCTATATAACATGTGTTTGTAATTTTTGATTTAAAGACCCAACATTATAGTTTTCCATTTAGCCCATTTTGTTAAAATTATTTAGAATGAATATTATAGTCATAATTTCATCTATCATTAGTAGCTTATATGTGACCTAGTACATTTGTTCATTCCATGTGACAACTCTTCCTGGGTGGAGTGAAAAAGTTTGGTTGTGTCCTAGTCATATTTGTTGTTCTTTGTGCTGAAAATCCCCATGGAGGTAGAATTGTATAATCTCTCCATGTGAGCAAGCTACCCTATAGGTCCTCTCATTTTGGTTTAGTTGGAGCCAAAAGTACTAGGGACCTGGTCATACCCTTTGGCAGTACCTCTTAGTCATTTTATCCATTCAATCCATTCATGATGCCAAACCCTCCAATATTTAAAATGACATACTAGTGGGTTTTTCATCTTATTTTTCCATTTTCTTCAAGTTTACAAGGATTATCAAAAGAGGTGTATAATTGGGAACTGACACTTCGCTAAAACTATTATTAGGGAACACTTTTAACACACATGATACTAAGGACTCTTAGAGAGAGATGATTATTAATTTTAGGTTTTAAAAAGTTATTTAAAAATATTTGATGGAATTATTCTCAATTTCATGTTCACACAAGGTTTATTCATGTTATCTCATGATTTGAAAGTATAGGTTGTTATTTGCTACATTATTATCTTGGTTGTCAATGTCATATCACTCCACTGGTGATGTGTTAGGAATTTGAGAGATTTGATAATTAACATCTACTAAATTTGTTAAAAAGAGATATAAATTTTTCATGTTTTGAGGTGGTTTCACTTTGTAGAACATAAATATAAAAGTTTCATTATCTTTGCTTTCATACATCATCACTAATTCTAGTAAGTTATGGTTTTAGTATGTATCACTACAAGTTTGTAAATGGTTATATTATATAACTTTGCTTCTAGTGGTGACTCCAAAACATCATCTTTTTTTGAAGAAATATCAGTGCCCATCTTTAATATCTTTAGCTTTGAGATTTTTCTTTCTTGCAAAGTTGAAAGGACTAAAACCATCATTCAAAGATGGCTCATCTAAGAAACTTGTCTCACCTTTAAATTCTCATCAAAAAGGAAGTAGACAAGTTTGGAGACCTTTTAAAGGACATAGTGAACCTACAAAGGACTACATGGTCTATCAAGAATCTGGTAAGCCTAAACTTTTCTTTGTTGAACTTTTTATTGCTAAATATTGTCATATTTCTTCTAACTATTCATAATCAGATAGTTAAATTTATTATCTAGTTCCTTTTCAATCAAATAAATCCCCTCCTAAGTTGGATCCTATAAATCCACCCCATTTACCCCCTCACATCCCTTTTCCATTTATTCTTGAACCTGCCATATAACCAATTATGAGACATAGGGATCAAGGTGAAAATGAGCACCTTGCATTTAGAATTTCTAGATTTATACTAGTCAATTTTAATGGCATGGAAATTTATTTTAATAAAGTATTAAATGAATCTATGAAATGCCTCCTGAGATTCTAGGGTGTAATACAATTAGTGGTGATCAACGTTTGAGGTTTTTTAATAATATCATTCAATACTATGGGCTTGAGCATGAGGATGTGTGCATTAAATTATTTGTTCACACACTAGAGGAAGATTCCCATGAATGGTTCAATTCTCTTCCTCATTAATGTATTAATTCATTGGAGGAGATGTTTAATGTTTTTGGGATTCATTATGGTGATAGAATTGACCCCATGTTCCTTTTGTCTAAATTTTAAAAAATCAAAAAGAACCCTAATGAATGTGCGTAGGAATTCAATACAATTTCTAACAAAATTATGATGCGGTTACCTAAAAATATTAGGCCTAGTGAGATAACTTACTTGCTCAAATACTATGATGTATTTGATAAGAGGGTTGTATATTACTTGAGGGACAATCCTCCCACGAACATGTGATTGGCATTAAATATAGCCATCCAAATTAATAAAGGCTATGGGTATGCCCTTTAAAAATTAAACTGATGTAAAGTTGGTGGATCCATAAAAGACATAGTCCAAGATAGCCAAACTTGAACGTATTGTTAAGAATTTGGTCTAAACTATCAAAGATATATCTTACAAGCTAGATAGAGATAAGAATGGGCTACCTCCTAGGCCTACACATGATGTTACAAGTTAGTTTAGAGGGGATATAAAGGAAGTTCCTAAACTATTACATACTAAAGTAAATGCTATGAATTATGATTTATACATTGATTGGTGTGACAAGTACTTCTTTCCACATCCCCCATGTGATAGAGATGAACTTAGTGGTGAAGATGCAGATGATCCTAAGTCTCCATCTATGATGATGATGAGATTATGATTTTCAATTATCAAGACTCTCCATGTAAGTTTTTTTCCTCCACCAAAATAATGAATGCTATTACTATTTATCAATTTTGGAGTGCAGTTATTAATGTCCCAAAATATGAATTTGTTTGTGCTGACAATATGACACAAGTAATTGAGTTACCTAATCATGATGTAGTTGAATATCTAAGATGTTCTCCAAATAAAGTGTTTAACATGGATGTAGCATTGGGTAGCTCCATTGGGAAATTAGAAATTATTGAGTAATTAGTTATTCTTGATACTGGGTTTGACAATTAAGGTGTTGTTCTGAGAATGACATTCAATAAAGATGGGGTTATTATTTATGCCCCTAAAGAAGAAAACTTTTAGTTATTTCTTAAGCAGTATTTTGAGTGCATGGATAACATTGTTGATCCTTAGGCATTCATACTTGGTAGTTACCTGATTGTAGCTAAGAAATAAGATTATTTACAATTGTTGAAGGAGTATCAAAATATTTTACCATGGTCTTATCTAGATTTGAGATCATGTAAAGAGGATTTGATTCAATGTGTCATTCTATTATAGCCTAGCAGTAGTAACTTTAGGCATGTGTAGAGTTTATTTTACTTCATCTTGGCCACCAAGATGATGGAAATTTTCAAGAGACTAAGGGATGGCATAATTTTGAAGCCGCCAGATAATGGAAATCATCCAAAGCATTTCCTCAACTAAAGTTAGAATAATGTGCCATATTATATAGTGTTTTTTCATTATCCTTTTATTTTTTGGTTTCCTCTTTACTTTAGGCCTTGTTTGTATAGTTTCTTTCATGATTTATATCATGTGGTCATTTCAAGATCCTCCTGATCTATTTTTATTAGTCTACCTTATTTTCTTGAGTCTTCATGGGTGTTTATCTACTAAAATTGTCAAGTTATGACTATGTGGCCCAATGGATTGACACTTGGTATTCTTTTCTAGGGTTCTTTACACACATTTAGGTGGTGTACATCCTAAAATGAGAGATAATTTTTAGTTCCCAAAATTATGATGATAAATTTTGGGAATTTGGTTAGATTAATAGAGCTCATGTTGGTTTAAAAATAGGTAGTTTATGCATAATCAACCCCAAAATATGATACCATGCCACCTGAGAGGCCATGTAGATGGCATCCTCATCACCAGACTTGACTATACCTAGATAAGTTTAATCCACTCATCCCCATGTCACAGAATGATTTGTCATAATGGCAAATAAGAACACATTCAAAAAGACATGATGCATGTTAACAAAGAAAATGCATGAAGGGTTTGTGGAACTTTCATCGTTGATTGTATGTTGACTTCATTTGAAACGTGAAATATGTCTCGATATTTTTATATTATATGGAAGAAAATAGGAGCATAATTTGGTAGAGATGGAATATATAAGTGCACTTTGCACTTAGAAAAGTGAAAAATGTAAAATGTTCCCCCACTCCCAGATTTTATGGACCAAAAGAATGAATATGTAGCAGGTTTTAGAAACATGCAACTCAATTAGGGAGCCCATGTGACACCTATGTGGTAGTCATAAACATGAAGCCACATGCAGTAACCACACCATCATAAATAGTCCTATGTGGATGTAAACCACACTAACCACTATGCCACAAAGAACCCCTACCCACATGGATTAAAATGAATGAAATAAAACAAAATTAATATTTTCTTTCCTACGTGTAAGTGTGGTGGAGGTTACTGAGTTGACTAGACAATTTTAAAATTAAAAAACATGTTAGAAGTTCCACCAAAGGTGTCGACTATGAAAGACAAATTGACAATAAGATAAAAAATAAGTGCTTAGTGGTATGGTGAATCCCAAAAAATAACAACAAAAGGTGACCAGCATAAGGTGGAATGCCATGCAAACTTTGAACCAACATAATGTAAAAAGTGCTTGGGAAACTCCACATCCTGTGAAAGTGAATGGAGAGAAACTTGGTAGAAGGTTTAGATGTTAACCATAAAAGACCATGTGAATCATTATAGGGGTTTTTAGAAGGTGGAATCCCATAAGCACTTTGCATAAACTTCTCTTAAGGTGTAAATTGCATTGCCACTTCTAGATCCCACAAGAATAGAGATGGGTGAGTGGCAAATGTATGAAAATTGAGGGTATGAATAGGCAATTGGTGGAATGGGTACATATTCTTACAACTATTTAGATCATGATGCCATAGAATGTAGAATGAGAAACCTACAGTAAGCCATGAATCTCAAAAATACAAGTTGGAGCCAAAAAGTGAAAAGTTGAAAATAACTTAAGTTGTTATATTTTCATTTGATTTGATTGTCCAAGCCCCTACATGGAAAAATATTATAGGTTTTAAAGTCCAATGTAGGCCAATCCAAATAATATCTCTTGAATAGCCATAAATCTAGAATATTCTAATGCCATCATTATATGACTAGGTTGGTCCATGACATGCATAAGAGGAAGAGCAATTGTCTAGTAGTTTCTAGCTATGCAAGTAAGTGGTTGAGGACATCTCAAGGGAGATACACAAAATACAAATGAATTGTTTAGATCCTCAAAAGAATATCCTCTTTCCAACTTATGTAGAATGCATTTTTAGCCATAGAAATCAAGGGGTTTGCTTTGAATCTTCATCATTTCTTGTAGACACAATTGAAAAAATCATTTTTCATGCAAATAAATGAAGATTCTAGGTGTGCAAAATGATTATTCTAACTTGGAGCATCTTGGTAGAACATGGAGGGGTGTTTTACACTTTTTGAAATTGTAACCATCATTCCTAAATTTGAAAATGGTAAAAAATATATAAATAGAAGGCTTGTATTCTATTCAAGGGTGGGTTGTTGTTGGTATTTGTTTTTCTCCCAAGTATAGGCTCTTCCAAAATTTGGGATCATGGTTGTCTATGTATTTTACCTCTCTTTATAAGATGGTTGTAGTTGTACAACCATTAGAAAGCTTTGAGAGCATTTCTATATGTCTCACTTCTCCAACATGGAGCAAATCCATCCACCATGCTTGTCCCCATGGTAGAATTTTGAAACATTGATGCATTTAAAGTTAATGGAAATTATTTTTGGATCTTACTATTTCCTTTTGATGAAGTGCAATGATTTATTTTGAAAATGTTGTTGATTGGACATCTTATTCTATGCTCATTATTGGTTGTCATCTTGGGCTTAGTTCTAGAATATGAAACCCTTTCTATGTTATGTTTGGAAATATGTTGTTTAATAACTTTTTAGGGCACCCAAAGTGTATGGATTCAATGGGAAAAATTATATGAGATTCTAGTTTCAGTGTATGTTCTATGTTTCAAGATCATTTGGGTATTTGCATTTCATTGGCATCAATAACTTCAAATTACTCCTGATAGTTCCCACTTTCTTACATTTGAGTCATCTGCATTTTTTCAAATAAATGATGTCATGAATATTATAAAAATCCATGTTGTTTGAAAACCATGATCACACAACCTATTTTTTATAATTATCAATCTATCCTACCCTATAGATAATACACCCTTTACATACCATAAGTGTTATTTGTCTTGCATATGCATAAAATCTTGCATATATAACATGTGTTTGTAGTTTGTGCTTTAAAGACCCAGCACTACGGTTATCCATTTAGCCCATGTTTTTTAAAATTATTTAGAATGAATATTGCAGTGATAATTTCATCTATCTTTAGTAGCTTATATGTGACCTACTGCATTTGTTCATTCCATGTGATAGCCATTCTTGGGTAGAGTGAAAAAGTTTGGTTGTACCCTGGTCATATTTGTTGTTCTTTGGGCCAAAAATCTGCTTGAAGTTTTAATTTTAGAATCTTTCCATGTGAGAAAGCTACCCCATAGGTTCTCTCACCTTGGTTCAAGCAGGGCCAAAGTATCAGGGAGTTAACCATACCCTCTATCGGAGCCTCTCAATAATTTTATTTGGTTAGTACATTAATGATGCCAAACACTTCCTAACTACAATGACATACTACCAAGTTTTTCATCTTTTTTTTCCATTTTCTTCAAGTGTGCAAGGTTGAGTGAAAGAGGTGTAAAAATGAGAACCAACACTCAATTAGCACCATTACAAGGGAACATTGTTTGTCACTCATATTACTAGAGACTCTTGTAGAGAGATGATTATTAATTTTAGGTAATAAAAATTTCTCTAATGCTATTTGATGCAAGTAATCTTAGTTGTATTTTTAGACAAGGTTTATTCATGTTATCTCAAGGTTTGAAAGGTGAGGTTATTATTTTATACTTTGTTATCTTGGTTGTCAAAGCCAAAATAATCCATTGGGGATGTGCAAGGAATTTTAGAGCTTTGATACTTAAAATCTACTAATTTGTTCCAAATAGATGAAATTTTTTAATGTTTTGAGGTGGTTTCCCCTTTTTGAACATGAATCTAAATGTTTCATTGTCTTTGATTTCATACATCATCACTAATTTCAAAAAGATATGGTTTAAATATGTATTAATACATGTTTGAAAATGGTTATATTATAGAACTCTATTTATAGTGGTAACTCTAAACTATCATCTGGTTTCAAAGAAAGATCAATTCCCATCTTCAATATCTTCAGCTTTGAGAGTTCTCTTGCTTGCAAAGTCAAAAATACTGAGGTCATCCTTTAGAGATGACTCATTTGATAAACATATCTCACCTTTAAATTCTCATAAAAATTAAGCAGACAAGTTTGGAGACCCGTTAAAGGACATAATGAAGTTACAAAGGACTTCTTGGGCTATCAATATTATGGTAAGTCTAAACTTTTCTTTATTGAAATTCCTATTAATGAAGAGTGGCATAGTTATTTTGACTATTCATAATCATATAGTCCAATTTATTATCTAGATATTTTTAAATAAATTGAATACCCTCCTAATTTTGATCCTACAAGTCCACCCCATTCACCTCTTCACATCCCTTTGCCATTTATTTTTGAACCTGCCATTGAACCAATCATGAGACATAGGGATCAAGGTTAAAATGAGCATCTTACATGTATAATTTCAAGATTTAGACCAATCAATTTTAATGAAATATAAAATTATCTTAATGAAGTCCCAAATGAAGTTTGTAAATGCCTCCCAAGAATCCAAGGGAACAATGTAGTTAGTGGTGATCAACATTTGAGGGTTTTCCATGATATCATTGAAAACTATGAGGTTGAGCATGAGGATGTGTGAATTAAATTGTATATACACATGTTGAAACAAGATTATTATGAATGGTTTTATTCCCTTCCCCATAGATGCATTGATTTATGGGAAGAGATGATGAATGTTTTAAGGACTCAGTATGGTTATAAAATTGATCGCAAGTTCTGTTTGTCTAAATTTAAAAATATTAAAAAGAACCCTAATGAGTGTGTGCAGGACTTAAATTGATGTAGTTGCAAGAAAATAATAGGCCTAGAAAGATATCATGCTTGATTAAATAATGTGATGCATTTGACAAGAGGGATGCATATTACTTGAAGAACAAGGATCCCATGAACCTATGATTAACATTCAATATGGTAATACAAATTGAGAGCAATACAAAGGATAAGGGTATGCCCATGAACAAGTAGACAAATGCAATGGTGGTTGATCTAAACAAGACAATAGTCCAAGACAACCAAGCTTGAAGATACTATTAAGACTTTGGCCTCCACTATCAAATAAATGTCTTACAAGTTGGCTAGAGCTGAGAAGGAGCTACCTTATAGGCCTGACATGATGTTATAAGTTAGAATAGAGGTGATATAAAGGAAGTTCCTAAACCATTACATACAAAGGTAAATGTTGTGAATTATGATATAGAAATTGATTTATGTGACAAGTGCTTCCTTCCACATCCCCCATGTGATAGAGCTAAACCTAGTGGTGAAGATGAAGATGATCCTAAGTCTACGTCTGATGGTGATGATGAGATTATGATGTTCAATTATCAAGACTCCCCATGTAAGTTTTCTACCTCTATGTAAATGATGAATGTTATTACTTTTGATCAATTTTGAAGTGCAGTCATGAATGTCCCAACATATGAATTTGCTTGTGATGGTAATATAACTCAAGTAAATGAATTATCCAATCATGATGTAGTTTAAGATTTGAGATGTGCTAGAAATAAAGTCATAAACATGGATGTAACATTCGGTAGCTCTATTTGGAAATTAGATATTATTGAGAAATCAACTATTAATCATACTGAGTTTGACAATGAAGGTGTTGTTTAGAGAATGACATTTAGTAAAGATGGGGTTATTCTTTATACCTGTAAGGATGAAAATTTTATGTTATTTTTCAAGTAGTATTTGAGTGCACAAATGGCATTACTAAGTCTAAGGAACTCCTACTTGGTACTCACCTGATTGCAATTCAGAAACAAGTTTATTTATAATTATTGAAGGAGTACCAAAATATTTTAGTATGGTCTTATCTAGAATTGAGATCATGTAAAATAGGATTTGCTTCAATGTGTCATCTTATTACATCCTAGTACTAGTACCTTTAGGCATATGTAGATATTTTTTTACTTCATCTTGGCAACCAAGCTACTAAAAAAGTTCAAGAGACTAAGGGATGGCATAATTTTGGAGCCATTAGATAATTGCAAGCATTTGAAGCATTCCTCAACTGAAGTTTGAACAATGTACCATTTTGTATAATATTATTTTGTTTTGTCCTTTTGTTGTTTTTGCTACCTTTCTACTTTGGGACTAGTTTATATGATTAATTTCATTTTTTATTGTGTCTTCATTTCCATATCCTCCTAATCTAATTTTATCAGTCTGCCTTATTTTGTTGAGCCTTCATAGGTGTTTATTTTCTAAAATTATCAAGTTATAACTTTGTGGCCCAATAGATTGGTACCTGAGCTTATTTTCTAAAGTTTTTTACACACCCACAAGGGGTGCACATCTTTGGATGAGAGCCAATATTAGTTCCCAATATTATACAAAGTGATTTTTGGCATTTGGTTACATTAATCAAGCTCATGATAGTTTTAAAGACATGAAGTTTGTACATAATCAACCCCATGCCATGATGCATGTCCAACCTAAGAGGCTGTGTAGATGGCATACTCATCATCAGATATACCCATACATGGATAAGTTCAATGCACTCAGCCCCATGTCATAAAATGATTTTTCATGTGGGCAAACAAAAGCACATTCCAAAAGGCATGATGCATGATAGCAAAGAAAATATGTGGAGGGGTGGAAAAAAAATTACTGTTGACTGCATTTTGATTGCATTTGAAAAGTGCAAAGTGCATTTGGAGTTTTGGATTCTCTAAAAGGTTATTTTGAGGGAAACAAGAACCCCCGTGTAATTTTCACTTTTACAAAAGTGGAAAGTGTATTTAGAGTTTCATATTCTCTAAGGGGAGCTACAAGTGCAAATTTTACTTGTGATAATTTCACCCTTGTAGATTGTGCTTGTATGAATTTCGCCTATGCATGTTTGTGAAATGATATAGGATTTCCCCAAAATGTAAAAATTGAAAATAATGGATTTATGCAATAAAAATTATTAATGAAATCATGAAAGGAAATATTTACAAAAAAGTAAATGTGATGATTGAAAAGTGAAATAAAATGAATTTGCAAAAAGTAAAGGTAAAAATTGTAATGTGTGAAAATACAAGTTGGAGCCAAAAAATAAAAAGTTGAAAATAACTAAAGTTATATTTTCATTTGCTTTGTTTGTCCAAGCTCCTCCATGGAGGGATATTGTAGGTTTGAAAGTCCAAGGTGGGACACTCTAAAGAAGATCATTCAAAGGGACATAGATTAAAAATATTCCAATGCCATAATTACAAGATCATGTTGTTCTATGGCATCCATAAAAGGAAGGGTAGTTATCTAGTGAGTTCTAGTTACGAAAGCAACTGGTCCAAGGCATCTCTAAGATGTTATACAAAATAAAAATGGTTTGTTTGGCTCCTTAAACAAATATTCTCTTTACAACTTGTGTATAATGCATTTACAACCAAAGAAAGTAATGGGTTACTGAAAATATTCATTATCTCTTTAAGAGGTAGTTGGAACAATCATTTTTCATGAAAATAAATGAAGATTCTAGGTGTGGCAAAGGGTTTTTATAGTTGGGAGAATCTTGGCATAACTTGGAAGTGTTTTTTACACTATTACAAGTAGTAACCCTCATTCCCAGATTTGAAAATGGTAAAAAAATATATAAAGAGAATGTTTGTCTTCAATTTAAGGGTGGGTTATTGTTGGCGTTAATTTTCTCCCATGTATAGGCTCTTCCAAATTTTTGGATCATGGTTGTGTGTGTATTTCACCTCTCTTCCTAAGGTGGTTGTTGTTTTAAAACCATTAGCAAGATCTGAGAGCATCTCTATATGTCTCCCCTATCCAACATGAAAAAAACTCACCATCATTGTCCTGATGGAACATTTTGAAACATTGGTGTACGTAATATTTTATTTCAAGTTAATGGAAAATATTTATGAACCTTACTATTTCCTTTTTATGAATTCCAATGATGTGTTTCACAAATGTTGTTGATTATACATCTTTTTCTATGCTCATTACTAATTGTCATCTTTGGCATAGTTCTATATTATAAATCCTTTCAAGCATTATGTTTGGAAATATGTTGTTGAATAACTTGTTAGAGCACCATAGGTTTATAGATTCAATGGGAAAAAGTATAGGAGATTCTAGTTTCAGTGCATGTTCTAGGGTTTCAAGATCATTTGGGTATTTACTTTTCATTATTACCAATAAATGTGAATTTCTCCTAATAGTTCCCACTAGCTTGCATTTGAGTCTTCTACATTTTTTCAAACAAATGCTTTAATGAATATTATAAGATTCCCTATTTTTTGAAAACCACTAGCCCACCACCTTCCTTTTTATAACTATCAGTCTATCCTACTCTATCCTAACCTATAAATAATATACCCTTTGCATACCATAAGTGATATTTTCTATGCATATGCATAAAATCTTCCATATATAACATATGTTTGTAGTTTGTGTTTTGAAGACCCAACATTGTAGTTTTTCATTCAGCCCATGTTGTTGAAAATTATTTAGAATGACAAATGTAGTCATAATTTCATCTATCTTTAGTAGCTTGTATGTGACCTAGTGCATTTGTTCATTCCATGTGACAACCCTTCCCAGGTGGAGTGAACAAATTTGGTTATGCCCTATTCATATTTGCTTTTCTATGTGCCAAAAATTCCCATGGAGGTTGAATATTAGAATCTCTCCATTTGAGAAAGCTACCCGATAGGTCCTCTCACCTTGGTTTAGGCAGAGCCAAAAGTATTAGGGAGTTGACCATACCTTCTATTGGTGCCTCTTAGTCATTTTCTCCATTCATTCCATTCATGATGCCAAACTGTCTCACAGATACAATGACATACTAGCTAGTTTTTCATCTTAGTTTTTCATTTTTTTAAAGTGTCAAAGGCTAAGTGAAAGAGGTGTATAGTTGGGATCCAACGTATAATTCATAATTTATTTTAATTAAAAGATTAGATTGACTAGAAAATGATCTTCAATAGGAAATGATTTTTAAACAAAATTATTTTCTACGTTTTTTGGTCAAACCAAATTGAGGTATGTTTTTTTTTTTGAATTTTAGTTCTTTTAATACATTTATTTTAACAAGAAATAAGTTAATGATTTAATAATAAATTTAAAGGGAACAAAGAAAGTAAGCTTCAATTAAAAAAAAATAGGTTTTAAAAAAAACAAATAAGAGAAGGATGAAATTAAGCAAGCAACATAAATCAAAATAATAATATAAATAGGCAAGCAAAGAAAACTAAGTGCTTATAAGAATATTCTTATGAGTGTTTTTCCTTTTAGTGCACTAAGATAATTTACTAATAATAGTTTGATAAAATGATTGCATAATGAGTTCAAAGATAAATATAGATCAAGAACAAAGTTACGTTCATCCTCACCATTAAATGTAGCATGGAAGAACAAATGAAACAATTGAGTAAACAATAAACTAGGAAGAAAAGTCAAATTTATAAAACAAACACCTAGGTAGAATCTTAGGATTGTAAGAATACAATAATGGTTTGGAAGTAATAATGAAGCTTTATGTGACATATGGAAGCTTGACTCTAGAATTTTCTATTGGGCACCTATCAACTTATTGAAAAGTTTATCCTTGTGTAAATTTCATTGTCAAATATGGCTTATATTGATTCCAATCAAATATGTTATAGTGTGTGAAATCCATACTACACTTAGTTATGGATTCTAAATGTTCATGTAGGTGTGTTGTCCAATGTTGTACAGTCTTATGGCATTGTGTTCCTAAATTTGAGGGAGAAATATTTAATTTTATTCCTTCTTTATGTTCTTTACCTAGTTCACCACAAATGGTCAAATAAAGAACACCATAAGGTTTAAGGGTTAGATAATGATAATGGTGTTGCATCAACATATCCCTCATGCTAGAATCAATCCCAATGTAGTTCTGTAGTCCATATGAAAATAACTCAATCAATGGGTTTTCATCCTCTTTACTAGATAATAAATTCAACTGCATGAACTTCCATCTAAAGCTTATTTTAGTACAAATCAAACATTTCAGTAAATATGGACTCATTTTAGTCAGAAAAATTTGGAATATGTTTTTTTTGGTATTAGATATTATTGATATAAGAATCAAGTTTCATTAATATTGGAATATAATTTCAATACAATTG
>JARHVA010002166.1:350000-372500 GCA_037957365.1 Torreya grandis | reverse complement strand
ACAGTATAAATTTATTATTTTAATTATTTTTAAAATTATAAATTTAATAATTTATAATAAATTTAACAATACATCCTAGAAAAATTGTTTATTAATAAATTTTAAAGTTTGTCATTTTCTTATGCAAGCTTCACTTATTTTATTTTCTTTGAAGTGCATTTGAATTGGTAGGTATCACACATCACATAGTAGATTTGACGATGTACTTTGTTTGTCTAGACTTTTTTTAACGAAAAATATTTATTCAGCATTTCTTTTAAATGCAGTTATAATTTAATGTAGAAGAAATAAATAATGTTTTTATCAATAAAGAAAAGGAAATAACACAACTATTTAATAATCAGTAAATTTTTAATGAGATTAGAGACAAAAGAAGTTAAAGATTTCAATTTAGGGTATCAATTTTTTTTTTTTTCTTTTTAGCAAATTTAAATTCAAGATATTATTTATTTCATAGGTTAAAGTAAAAACTAAAGCAAAATATAAGGCAATTTATTTTTCATTAGAATTTGATGTCGGGCTATGATTTTGCTCATCTTACTCCATTGTTAAAGTTGTAAGAGACTCAACAAGCTTAGAGTAATAAATATTAAATATAATTATAATCTTTTAAAATTTTACATAAATAATTTAAAATTTCGCTTTATATCTATTATGATTTATTAAAAAATTGATGGTATCTCATGATTAAAAAATAAACAGTAATACAATAGTCAAATTTAATCCATGGTTGAAGTTGTGTCATTACAATTTTTTCCTTACCTATGTCATGTTTGATGAAAATATTTCCTTTCTTTAAAATGGTGGGATGAAACTCATTCTACTTGTGTCTAGATAGGATACATTAAAGAATATTTTATGGTGTATATAGGAAGATATCAATAATAAATAAAACATGAAATATTCTCAAAGACTATCAAATAAATATATTTTTTATAATGAATAATTAAAAAAAAAGACATTTACTTGAGAATAAAAAATAACTTAACCTAAATATTAAACTAAGAAAGATAAGAACCATCGTCAGGAAAATAAATACAGAGAAACAATAAAGTAAAAAAGGAAAACAATCATAAATCTACCCCCACCTATTTACAAATATAAAAATAAAATAACAAAATACCATATCCACTCAATATAAAGACTGTCATCCAAAACCTAAAATCTGAAATTAGGGAAATTCAAATGTACATGATGAAAGCACAATTTAAAAAAGAGATCTACTTCAAACCTGTAGGATCGCTCACCTCATGGGTTTGCTGAAATTGATAACTATTTCCATAATATTGTGCAAAGATTGTATGTTCTCCTTTAATGGGCCCAATAGTACATAAACTAAAAAACTAAAGGATGAGATCCAACTACACTATATTCACACGAGGCCTATGGTCTTTATTTGGAAGTGCACAACAAATGCATGTTTTTTGAATCTAAAAATCATTATATTTTGTTGAAAATAAATTATATTTTTATCCATCCATCACCTATCTGAGTAATAGATAAAAATTGATCCAACCTAATAATCTCTTAGAATGATTTAGGTACATGACATTTTTCTAGTCTCACAGACTTTTTAATTATGATGATAATAATAATATGTAATATCAGTGGTCACTGATCTATTATCATAATAAAAAATATATTTTTATTTTTCATGAACTATTTAGGATTCAAGACCAAAAAAAATGATTAATATGTTAAGGTGTTGTATAATTTATATATCATCTTTTTAAGGCTATGATTATTGACTACATTTTCAACACCCCTTAAGCCATATTTTTTTATTCAATTCTCCTATTCTAATCTTAATATTACCTTATTTTATATGAATTATTTGGATGTAAATCAAGGAAATTATATTCATATTTTGAGAAGCTTCACCAATTTATTATCAACCTTCTTAAATTTAGGCTATGTGATGTTCTTAAAATATATAATTGTATATAAAATTTGTGTCCTCCATTTAAGAAGGATCTTAATCATGTTTTTTTACTATTTTATTTATTCTTTATTTTTCACAATGGCATTGTTTTGATAAGGTGATAAAAATTCCATGCAAAGATACAAGAAATAATTTTTCTTATAAACTTCTACACAAAAATATTGGTAAAAATACAAAAGAAAATATCAATAATAAATTTTGATGATAGATTCCTAAAATAGTAAGAATTATTTATAATCTAATAATCACAAGAATTTTAAAATTTGATTTACCAATGATCCCTCAAGAAATTCACATGCTCAAGTGACACCAAAAAAATAACTAAAATACTAAAAACTAAACTAAACTAAATTTCCTATTAAAAAAACGTCTTATTAATATGAAATTTGACTAGGAAATAAGGTTAAACATCACACCTCCTAATTCAAACAATAATAGTTTCAAATTATAATTTTGTTTATATAAAAAATTAAAATTAAAGGTAATTTTAAAGTCATTACTAAGTTAGATATCAATTTAATGTATACAATTTGCTCACATGAAGTCGTCATACAAATTGGTGTACACAAATATAATATAGATAATAGATTACAACTAAATTTTAATAAAAATATGTAATTAGTTTTAACTAGACTAAACATACATAAATTAATAGTCTAATCAAGTAATTCAAAAATCAAATAGATATGGTCAAACAATATTTAGACGAGTATCTTGAATATGATGAGATTTTGTGATAGTCATCAAAATGTCACAATGTGAATGAATCCCTGAAAGTGCTATGGATCTTGTCTTAAAAATTGACAATAGACAAAGAAGGCTTTTAAGAGCATGATTTTCTCTTCTAGCAATCACAAGAGGAAATATGGTTATATAAAATGAAACATACGCATACATTTATTTTTTTGTTGTGCTCACCTTGACCCATCTCTAATAAACACACTTACTTTTAAATGCTATGATGTGGATCACCTACAATATGTTTCTCTCTTCACCCTACATTGGCAAAACTATTTGAAACTTAAGGAAATAGTAAATTTTTTGTAACCTTTAGTGAGGACTAGATCAAGTTTTGAGCATTCTCTACTTATGAAGTCCTAGAAAATATGTTAAAATGTCGAAAAATATTAAAAAACGCATAATTAAAAATAATTCCAATATCGTATAAAACACTAATGATGTATAGCGTATATCCTTTATCCTTTCGATGATAACTTCGCCATAAACTATATGCCACAACTATAATTTTTTTAAATAATTACTTAATATTTCATAAATTTAAATAACTTCGTGTTTTATATATAAATAGATATAGAGAGAGTATTTAATTTATTTAACTATTTGTTGCTGGTTTGTGTAAAGATAAAGGTTATAACCTTATCTTTACACAAACCAGCAACAAATAGCTAAATAAATTAAATACTAATCATAACTATACTTTAAATTTGATCACGATGGAAGCTTCGAAACCTAGTAACGCGAAACAGGAAGCTCCACTAAACCCTGATCCCTTTGGAAAATCGGTAGCGGTGGGGTCTGCGACGTCTGGATCTTTGGCGAAGGATGCAGGTGTGCGTGCGATGACGGGTTCTTTGGAGAAGGATGCAGGGATGCCTCTCAGAACGGTAGGTCAACCTCAGCAAAACCCTAAACGATGCAATGAATCTTTAGAGAACAGGGATGTTGCGGTGGTGACTACGATCTGGATTGAGCATGGAGCAACGACAGTTGGTACTGCAGGGTCGACGGCATCATTTGATATGGATTTGCAAAAGAACAGAGCCCTGAAAGAAAAGAACACTGTGAAGGAGACTGATTTAGGGGTATAGGATCCAGCCAATGGGGATTCGATGGCAGGTCCTAATGGTGAAAAAGCGGCGAACAGATCCATGGCTGTTGCGACCCTGTTCTCTACCGATTCGAAGGGTAATCCAACAGGTACAGTAGAAACAGGCAAGAATATTAATAATGTGGCGGTAGGGGATAATATTCCGTCCCTTTCAGCTAGGGTAAACAGGAATACAGATGACAAGCATCCTTCTTATGCTACGGTTGCGGCTAAAGCAAAGCAGGCGGATTACAAGCTATTGGCACCCTCCAAATTGAACCCCTCTATCTCCTTTGAAGGAGAGCAACTTCAGACTGTTCTGGAAAGAGAATACGATTTATCAAATTCTTGGATGATATGTCGATTCTCCAACTTATGGCCTTCTCTCATAGATCTGAATGCCTGGATGAAGGAGAACTTGTTGCCGCTAATGGAAGGAAATCTGTCCATTTTCACCTGTGTAAAAGTTTATTTTATTGATTTCTTTGATTTGGAAGAGGATATGACTTTTGTGTTTCAGAAGCCATTTTGGTCTTGGAATAAATGTGTTTTTTCATGTAAACCATGGTTTTCATTATTTGATCCTCACTCTGAGGGCTTCGACATCAAACTGATTTGGGTAAGGTTGGCTTTTTTACCCTTAAAATTTTGGACTCCTTTTTGTTTCAAAGTCATAAGTTATTCATTAGGTAAGTTTTTATATAGGGACCCCAAATCCATGAACCATACAATTGTTGCTTGAATTCTAGTTAATCTATATATTTCCAGAGATCTTCCTGAGTCCATTGATTTGAAAATTCAAGCTTATACTTGGAAGCAATCTATCGATTTTGAGACCTTGTCGTTTCATTGTAGAAATTGTTTTCAAGCAAGGAATCTTGCCTCATAGTACAATTTTACTAAGAATACCGCCAAGATCTCTTGGTGGAAGTATGCTCTCCCTGAGCATTTTATGTTTTCAAAGACAACGAAAGTAATGATTCAAAGAGTGATTCAGATAAACCAGAAGATGATATACCATTGGCCCAAAATGAAGTTGAAAGAGTATCTAAAGATTTTCTCCCTTTGGGAAAAGATAACAGAGATCACCCAATTGTAGGTAATGATTCAAAAAGTGATTCTTTGGTGCAGTTACCTTCGGATAAATTAAACGTTGTACTGAGAATTTCTATTCTTAACATACCTGATGATGGAGGGGAATGGATAGTTGTTTGTAACAAAATAATTTGAAGAAAGAAAGATTCAACACCTTTTCAAATGACCCTTAAATCACAAAAGGAAAATAATTTTCATGGGTCCTATTTCCTCTATTATTTTCCACAGCTTTTACAAATGTTGCCATTTTTTTTTGCTATTGTTCTATTATTCTTATAATAATGATTTTTAGTTGGTTTTTTTTACTAGATTGTTTGTTCTATCTAATAACCATGTTTTTAGTTCTTTGTAATGGGTTGGAACCCTTTTTTACCAGTAATAAAAACTATACTTTTAAATTTTAATTTTAATTAAAATTATTTACATAAAATAGATATTATCAAACACTAAAAAAAAATTAAATAAAAAAAATTACATATATTATTCTTTTATACTTTTTATTTTAAAATTTGATTTCAAATATCCATATACTAAACATTTACATAATTACACTAATAAATTGAGAGGATTCATAAACTAAAGGAAAGTCAAATACACAATAGAATCAACTTAATAGTAAAACTTTACATATTTGTTTTTTTTATACATCAATTTCAGTTTCCAACATGGTATTGCAGCTTTATTCCAGAGATTTTAATCATGATAAATGTACATAGCTTGCTCTAGCAGGTCTCCGGCTTGTGTTTTTTTCTTTTTAAAAAAAAGTAAATAAAAATGGGATTTTTTTGGAAGTAGTGGAAACAAATTTCGGACTCTCATTCACGGACGCTTATACACATTAAACACAATTGGTGTTGGAGAAGCATATTCATAAGAGTTTAGCACGACTTGGTAGTGTGGTTCCGCGCTCGAATCCTGGGGCGCGACATTATGTCGTATTCGCCCAAATCATCAATGCAGCTGATCAAGGTGTAGAAAACTTTAACGTATTTCAAACACACAGCCCAAAATACTGCGACGCCAACATAAAGCCCAAAAGTGGCAAAAGCCAGCGGATTGAAGGCCTTCCTGGCTAAAACTGTTATTGTACTGCAGTTGGGAGTTTCAATGGATTTCTTCATTTTACTCTTCATGCTATAACTGAATTTAAATTGGGCGCCGTCTTCTGCACTGTAACATAAAATGGGATGAATCACAGACATGACCAGCACAACAATAAGTGTGGCCTTCATATGACTTATTGCTACCATTGCTCTGAATTTTCTTCCTTCCTTCTCCTTACAAATAACTAAGAACTGTAGATTTGTATTTACTGTATTTGTGGACTCTACGTTTGCAATGGGTTCAATTTATCCCCTCCCTCGGCGGCTCCCAAGTCAGCAATCTGTTGCGTAGTCAACAGTCAATTGTTTTTACAAAGGTCAATGGTCGTACTGATTGATTAAAAAACATATTATGGGAGCTTCGCAGGAAACAAATGGAGGTTCAATTCGCACGCTTCAAACCAAATAAAGACAAAACAGCATCAATCGTTCATCGTCGTTTTAAAGATTGCCAAATAGTGGAGACTTGATTATTTAGATTAGGATTTAGAAAAGGTACATGTTTTAAATGGAAAATAATTTTTAAAATGTTTTTATTTAAAAAATGGCACGTCAGTTATTTTTATATTTTGCTAACAAGACGTAGTTAAATGGCATACAAAAAAATCAAAGGGATTTATAAAAGTAAACGAAAATAAAATTTAATTGAACAAAATAAAATTTCAATTAAAAAATTATGAAAATAATGTAAATAGACAAATAACACAAACTACACAAAGAATGTACATAGGTTAACAATATCAAGTTATGGGTGAAATATGAAACTTTGATTGTCAATGATTTATTTTGGCATTTATTAATATGTTATCAAAATTTATCCTTGTGAAAATTCAGGTATCAAATTTGATTTGCATTTGTTTCCATCAAATATTTTATATTATGTCAAATCTATATTATGCTTAGTTATGGATTTTAAATGTTCTTGTGTAGGTGTGGTGTTTGATATCGTACAGTCTTGTGTCTTTGTTATATTGATTTTGAGGGCATACTATATGATTTGATCTCTTGTTTATCTTCTTCACCTAGTTCACCACAAATATTTAAATGAAGAACATCAAAAGGTTTATGGGTCAAGTAACCATAATGGAATTGTAACTACATATCCCTCATGCTGAAATGAGACACAATGTAATTCTTTATCCCATGTAAAAAGAATATTATGCAAGGGATTTCCTCGTTTTCTCTAGATGTGTAATGAAACTACGTTAACATTCAAATTGACCCTCTTTTGGTATGCATAGACGATATCAAAATAAACTAACATTTCAATAAATGTGAATTTATTATAATATATAGTTTTAATAATTAGTTCTTTTTGCTATTTGATATTACTGATATCAAAATCTAGAATAAATGATACTGGAATCTAGTTTCAATATAATTGGATTAAAATATTACTGATATCAAAATCTAATTTTATTAGTATCAGAGTTCAACTTTGGTAATATCTGAATCTAGTTTCATAATAATCATATTACAATAATGCATTTTCCAACATCTCCATTTTCTCAGTTCTCTATTTTAATTATAGTACAAATCTCATATGCACATAGATCTAAAGCAATCTAGTATTTCCCTATCTATTTGTGTCAATGTAGAAAAATAAATTATTCTATAGGAGAAATGTCAGTAGTTGAGTATACACCAATAGTTTAATAATTTCTAAATTTGTATTACCCAATAGTTGTCTTTTATATTATCTATTAGGTGTCACATTTTTATCTCAAAATAATTAATCACATAATGGCATGTTACCATTTTCATAATTAGTATACAGATATATAACTTTTTTACACCAAATTTATGTATTAGAAAATATTTTTAACATGCATTTCAGATTTATTATATAAAATTAATTCGAATTGTAACTTTCCTCCTATTTCAACATGTCAAATAATTTTTTTTCTCAAATTTAAAATGAATTAATTTTTATATTCATATGTGGCACTCACATGGTAGTGTGAACCCCCAAGCTTAGGGGTTGTCACTATTGATAATACTACTAGCACTTTTTTGTGAGGACAAGCTTATCCAATATTGACAAACTCTTTGATTTTATTTAGGAAACCAATCACAATTGTTTCACTTTTTGATATAAATTTTGTGATTCATGGAGAGTGTGGACCCCACATAGTTTATGAGTGTTGGTAAAGTTCAAGCTCTTTGTTAGAATATTCTACACAAATTTTATTTATTAATTGATCATATTTATACTTAAAAATAACTTAAATAACTTAAGGAACTAAATCCTTACATTTAAAAATGGGTTATAAATAATTGAAAATTTCAAACCTTGTTATATTCAATATATATAATTTCAAAAAAATCTATTTTATAGTTGGCTTTTTTAATAGATTAAAATTTAGTTTTACTAAAAAATACAATTGTAATATTGTCAAAAAATTAACTAGTTCATTCATTGAATTTGTTTCCTTTTACGGTGTGAACTTAAAACTAATTATTTGTTTATTAAGAAAAACATTACATGATTTCTAACAACTCTAATTTTTTGATGTATTTTTCTAGTAAATTAATAATTAGTTTTAGGTTAACATCGTTAAAGCATAAAAAATTAATGAGTGAGTTGCTTAATTTTAAAACAGTGTTACTAATAATTATTTATATATGAAATAAAATACTAATTTGAAAGAGTCATAAAGAACATCAGGAGTATCAAAGATCATGCATTAAGATATTATTTATTAAAATAGATGCCATTTGAAATATTATGATACAATTAATTGAAATAGATGTTACAAATTCCAAGTTACATAATTAAGATGCACACTTTTAATTCAAATAAATTACAGATGAATCATGGCATAATTATGTTTGTAGAAATAAATAACCACTAGTTATACTAGTATATACTATTTTTGAAAGAAAATTATTTATGGCCAAGTTAGAATAATATTAATATAGAATTTAGGGCATGTACACATATTTTTTTCAATTAGAGATATAGAAAGTCACAAAAAATAAATAATTATTTTTATTAAGATAAATAACCTACAATTAGACTATCACGAACCAACCTTGTGACCCCTTATAGACATTTGACTATAATTATTTTAGCATATTTTATTAGAACTTAGACTAATGATTATTGATGATTGGTTCTATTGCAGATGGTTGAGATACAAGATATCTCAGGTAGTTGTGATTATGTTGTATCACAATAATGTTCACACTGGATTCATTTTGTCCTGATAGATATACTATATGGATTGGGTTCATTTTATCCATATATATGATATTTAAATTTATTTATATTACTATATGTTATTGATTTAGCACGTTCACTAATGTAGATTGATACTGGTTACTCTTGTAGTCATTGGTTATGTTCACAGGACATACTCAGGGTCATGGTTATCAGGACTAACTTTGGTTCTTTTTTCAAATATTGATGACTATGCTTTAGTTATTAATTCATCTTCATGCTTCGTTCTGAATTCATTATTGATTATTATTTATATTGACATCGTTCAGGCACTATTGATGTCTTATTAGTAGATGCAGGAACTAGGCAATGAGCTAGGATCGATGGTGAGTTTGGACATCTTGGGTATATTCATGGGTGATCAAGTAGTCAAAATATCACTTTGACAGGTATAACATGTATTTTATGTTACTGAGCTACTGTAATTTATATTTTATTATGCTATTTCTTTACATCATTATTGGTCTCACCCTATTTTAAGCGTGTCTATTTTTTCCTTGTTATTTATTGAAATTATCGAGTGTTGGCATCCTTGCTTCCTCTTGCTTGTCCTTGTGTGCTTGAGGTCATTTTTCATGTTTTGGTTATTCTACCTGGGTGTCCTGACCACTAGATGATTAAACCATAATGTAGTGGCTTACATTGATACTCAATTGTGCTTTTGTGTATGCTTGGGCCATTTTGGACCTTTTGGCTTTGGAATACCATCTAGGGACTTCCCTTCATGGATTATTAACTTACCTTGAGGTTTGAGTTTATTTATGATTCTTGTTAATCATTATTATTTTAATGATTTATATTATTTATTATTATTTAATGATTTTGTTAATTAGTATTTTAATGACCTTTATTATTATTATTATTATTATTATTATTATTATTATTATTATTATTATTATTATTATTATTATTATTATTATTATTATTATTATAAGGACCTTATTGATTATTATTATTAAATTGATTTAATAAACCATTATTTAGTTATTTAATGGTTTTATTATTATAATAATGGATTTATGGAATTAATTAATCTTGGTTATTAATTATTTTGGTTGGGTGTTCTCTTGTTTAGGAAAAACATTGTTATTGTTTTATTATTATTTTATTTTCTTTGGATTATGTAAGAAGTAACTTGGGGTGAGAATTTTTAAGGGAAAGAGATATGTTAAGTTAGGTGTGGCATTTTCATCTATGGCAGCAACATTATAAATGCAAGGTAGTGTGTATAGCTCAAATGGGTCATGATTTGGTTTGTTTGGGCTTGGTTAACTTCACCCAATTGTGGAGGATTTCTACCTTCTGGAAGGGGTCAAAGCTAGGAGAAGGGCATACAACTGGGCGTAAAGGGATAGGTTAGTTGGGGTTCTCTAAATGCCTATGTTGGAAAGCCAGTTAAAAACAAAAGAAACATTGTATCCCCTCCATGATCCACAACAATGTCTAAATTCTCTATATACTCAAGTTCATAAATGAATAGTAAATATATGAAGGAGTCTATATTTCCTCTTTAGTGCAATATGAAATGTTATCTCAAACTTTGTTTTGTCTTGGATTTTTGGTATTTGAGTTTGTTGGTTCAAGAATCTTCTTACTTTGCAAATAATAAGTGAGGATCAAATCCTAGGTCATGCCATGGCAAGGCAGGATGGCGATGGAGTTGGGTGTGGGTTTTGTGGGGGCTAGGTCAAAACTCTAGGAGTCAATGCCCATAATTTGAGGCCATTTTGACATAGCAGTAGGATGCTAAAAAAATAATGCTTGACCCTTATACATATGCCATAAGTTCACCATGGCAACCTATAGCTATTTTTTGGTATGATTTAGATTTAATTTTATTATTTGGGAATATATTTTTTATGTATCATTCCCCCAATGAAAATTATTGGAAGCATTCCAGATTCATGGAGAATTCGTGAAACTTCCCCTATGAATCTTTAATGGGATAAATCATTTAAAAATCATTTCTATCTTGCTAGGTGATTTAAATATCTTGGTTTTGGATACTATGATTTTTATTTATCAGATAGTGGAGAAATTAATTCACAGGTTTTTAGTACTATATGTTTTAGAGAATTTTGTTAATTAATTAGTGGACATGGGAATTATTTCTCCAAGTGAATGGTAGTGGCTTAGATCCTTATAAAACCTATTGTAAGTGTTGGAATATTGATAAAACTACCACTGAAAGGTCTCTAGAATAAAGGTTTTTAAGCTAAAACCCATTTGGGTGATTTATTGCTAATTGGACATCGTATGTAAATAAGGACATATTTATCTTAGACATTCATGTCTTTCTCTTTATATAATTTTGTTCATGATTTTTATGCTAGTTATCATATGTAAATAAGGGAATATTTTTGAAAGCTTTGATAGCTTCCAAATATATGATCCTATTCATACTTCTATACTCGTTGGATGTTAATTCGATGCTACACCCTCTGTTATGCATATCTCCTTTATAGATTTTAAATTGATTTATCCATACTTACGATAAACCAGTATTGGAGTGGTTTTTTCCTCAAACTAGTTTGGTTTAAATTACCAATCTTGGACTGCTAATGGTGTTATTCTATTTGATTGAGTGATGTCACTTTTCTATTCAATTTTAGATTTATTAAATTAATTGAAGGAATTAATGTTTTCTGTACTTGTCTATTTAAAATCCAAACCAAGTTAATTAATTTTAATGAATGATATGGATTTTCATCCCCTTTTTAGACTTGATTGAGTTAATTTGGTGGTTGTTGGTTGATCCCATTATCTTTAATCAATTACGCACAGATAAGCCTCTTGGATTGAGAAATGGACTTTGATAGACCTTTTAGTTTTGCTAAGTGGATAAAATAGACCCTAATTTATGGTGTAAATAATCTCCCATAAATTTGTAATGTAGTCCTTGAGCATTACTCAAGCTAATTGGTTAAGCTAAGTGTTATGGTTTTATGTTGATTACATTGATTTCATAATCCTTGTTGAATATTTTTATAATTCTTTACTGTTGGTTGAGTATATTGTGTGTAACTCTTACCTCACCTGAGTAACTAGTTGACTAAACCCTTCTCTCAGCTAATAGTTGGGGTGGTAAGGGCCATGAATGGTTGGAATCATAAAGCTAGTTTTGAGGGGTGTTTTACTCATTATATTCATCCTCTTCTATTGATGTATTTAGATTTTGAATGGTATCTTATTTCTTGTCTGTGCCTGTTGATGTATGATGTTGGCATCCTGGATTGTAGATGGTTAGTCATTCTATGTGGGGGTTTCATCTTCTTACCTTATGTAGTATTGTACCATTATTATTAGAATGAACAATATTGTATATGATGTTGATATTGGTGGCAGTATTGATGATGGTGGTTCGGTTAGTGTATATTTAACCCACTATATTTATTGATTGGGTATGCAATTATATTCAACTATATTTATCATATGTGTAGTAGTGTATTTCAAATGAATTATGTTATATTTGATATTTATATGTTGTTGTATGTTCATTACTTAGTGATATAATTGTTGATGTTAAATAAACATGAAATTGTAACAATGTTATAATTAGAATTGTTTTAACTATATTGTCTTTAACCTTGAATTTATATGAAATTGTGTGTTGTCTTATGGTATGCTGGAAACATTTAGAGGTTTTTAAGTTCATTATGGGAGTTGTGTATATATTTATATATATTTTTTTATGAGTATTATCTGGTAACATTCTCATGGCATGGAATGCCTATTTAACATATGGACTTATCTCTTGTTTATGACAATAGCATGATGATAATTAATTGACCTAAGAGATAATGTTATTTTGAAACATGTTTGGTAAGATGTTAAACTTGGGCTTAAATCAGTAACCATAGATAAGTATAGAACATGTTGTCTAATTAAATGCATACTCTTTGATGTTATTTTTATTATGGTCTTTTATGAGTTCATGGTTTCATGGTTTATAACCTTGGTTGAAAATAAATCATTGCAATTGACTTATGTAAGCAATTTTCCCTTGATTATAAATTAAAATAAATTTTATAATGGTAACGGATATTTGATGGTTATGGTATCATCTTAAACTAATCTTATTTTTTTCTTAAGTAATCAAATAAAACCTTATTAATGACTTTCTCTATAAGGGTCTATATTATCGGGTGTAATTCTTATCCATTAGGGTGATGTAGTACCATAGACTATTGGTAGGTTTGTAGAAAAGTCTATTATTTAGTTGTTTATAATTTGGCCCATGGTAAATGGAAGGTTAGACATGTCAACATTAATTCTTTATTGAGACATATGGTCATTGGTTTATATAATAGATTTGCATACTTAAAAATTATAAGTGTGTCTTCACAATGAAATTGTTGATATACCTTTTGTTATGATTATTAAATGTGAATAATCATTGGAATGAAAATAAGCCTAGAATTGGGAAGTGGCTTACTATGTTGTGTGAACTTATAATACTTACATCATGATCCATGGTTTAATAGTCCACCTTGGCAATGTTTTAATAAATCATAACTTTCCTTAATGAACACTTAAGTTAATGCATGAGATTATTTAAGTAATGAAATCTTTCATGGCCATATGCATGTTAATTAAATGGTGTGAATGCCTATGTTTATATAACATCATGGTATGATAACCAAAGGATAAGTAAGCATCATTTAGGTGCAATACCCCTATGGTTGGCTTATAAGATGGTGTTCTTGTATCATGAGAAGTAAATTTTAAGGATGCTAATAGTACGCTTATTAAATAGGATGTTCACATGTGTAATGTCATCCACCTTGAGCTAAGTTTATTGTGTCTCATTTAATTCAATGAGAACAATCCTTCACTATGGAGTTATAGCCTAGATGTGTCCATCATGTATAGAAATGGTGGTGCAATGACCCCTAAAAACCTTGGATCATGGTATAATGATCAATTGGGGTAGTATAAGGAATAGTCCTTTTTTGGGTGACTGCCTACAACGTTATGGACTCTTAAACTTATGCCATGTTGTCGTTAGTAGTGGTTTAGAGATCTCTACTTACTGATCACATGATGTGATAAGGCTAGTCTAAGCAAGTTAGTGAGATGGACCTTTATGTTCAGTCATTTGGACATCTATGCTTAAGATTTGCATTTATTTTATATCTTATTGCTTATATAACAATTGGCTAATGATAAATTTTTGGGCATGCTTAATTATTTTTTGGTTGTTTATGTCATTATATATTTGTCATAATTGGGATGGTGGATCTTGGTTCTAGTACTTCCTGTAGTGTTTTTTGAGATGCATTGCAAAACATTAATATTACATAGTGGGGCCTTTTGATTTTCCATTGTGTACTCTAGAAGATAATTTTAATTTTTTTTGGGGGGGTTGTTTCATAAACTTTGACAAATTATGGAATGATTATGTATGCATAAATAAGTGGCTACTAATTTTATTTTTATAAATTATTATAAAAAATAAATTTCATTTGCTTTCAAGTTAAAACAATTTATTATAATAATTTTTTTAAAATTATACTTATATTTTTAAATCATAAATTAATTCAAGCTTATGTTATGTAGAGAAAAATGACTAGTAATTTAACTAGTATACATCTTTACCCATATAGGTTAGGGCTAAAATTAGATCCAACCTAATCATATTTTCAATTTCCTTTGATAGATGATAATCATCTAGACTCTTACCCTGCATCATTTTTGTGGTGACCACTCACCTATACTCGAGGAGAGGAATGTATTGTTAGTTTTATTGGACCATTTAGAATTTAAAATGAAAACCAAACATTATTATTTTAGGTTGCTGTACCACTTAACTAACATCCGTATACAACTATGAGCATTCATTACATATAAATATTCTTTAAGATATGTTACTTTACTCAATGTTCTTATTCTAATTTTGACACCATCTCCTATTTTTTTGAACCATCTAGAACTCAAACCAAGGAATTAAATGAATTTATATTATTATTTTGGGAAGTTTTTACCACTTAACTAATTTCTTTTTCACATTTTAGAGATTGATTGTTCTTCAAATTTTTAATTGTATGAAAAATATCTTTCTTTAATTTGAGAAAGAATTTCGCTAGTACTCCATTTATTCTTAATTTTTCACAATCAAAACATATTAATAAGGTGATAAAAACCACATTAAAACATATAATAAGTATTTTTTATTAAAAACATTACACAAACATATCACTAAAAATAATAACAACAGTGTCAAAGAAAATTTTAATGAAAAGGTGATAATAAATTTTTAAAATAAGGGAAATTTTTCATAATCTAATGCTGACATATATTTTAAATATTATTTAACAAATGATCCCTCAATAAATTTCCATTCCCACATTAAGTTCTATATACAACCCATAAAGAGAGGTATTGATTAATATGAACTTTGAAGTGGAAAAAAGATATATCTCTCATGTCATACTTCAAACAATAACAATTTCCAATTTAACTATGTTCGTATATAATGTTAAAATAAAAATTAATTTTAAGTTCATTTTTGAGCCGAAAAATTATTCAATGACATGAAATATTATTTGGTTTCTTCTATTTATTTAAATAAATTGACTATTTAAGTTAAACTCACCATATAAATTTATATACATAATTATATTAAGGGAGAGATACCAATACTGGTTCATCCTAATTTCATACCTATGTGGCACCCAAACTTTCCATGACAACAATTAAAAATTATACTGATGGATAACATGAAGATTATTATGCTTAACTATAGTTTTTTATGGTGTGATGTGTTAGTATGGTTCCATCACAATGATTACCATAAAAGGTATAATTAAAGCGAAATTTTTATATTCAAATCGATAGGTGATAATTAAATTCCACCAAAAAATATTATTAGGAACCAAAATTAGAGCATTTAAACCTCAGCTAATATTACTCAGTCCACATTATGCATGCACCCTATTTGAGGTAGAAAATAAATAACACCTCATTAACCTACATTAAGCACCTTGTTGTGGGCATTGAATGAGTCCATCCTTGTGTTGAATCACACCTATCTAGTTTAAATTTTTACACATTAGTTTACATTTGCATTACTTTTTAAGGGTAAAAATGATATAGTGCATTAGAATATTAACAAGCACATGATTCAAGAAGGAAATATAGAGTACCCTTTTTGTTAAGGATATGTTTTGATGATTTTCACATATGCCTTGGGTTCTACAATCAAATTTTCTATGAAAAACATCGAGGAAGACTCATTATCATATTTTCATTTCCATTTTAATATTCCCACTAAATTAACACTCACACTTTGATTGGTTAATTTAATGAGTTTTTTTCGCATATCAAAAGCATATGCATTACAAATTTTTTTTGAGATTGTTTAAATCAAATACTAGGATTATGTGAGGATGACCTATGAGTTTGTTCCCAATATATCTAGGATGGTATTAATGTTATGTATCAAAACTATGATTAAGTGGGCTAGATCCATAACAATAGGGACTCAAATAAAATGAAATAAAAAATCATGAAACCCACTTATTTTAATCTAATAATTTCATCTATTTATTTTTGTGGGTTAATGTTTTTTTTAATTGATTTTTCTTATTTGGATTTTAGATTATCAATGGACCTGGTTTTAACCCATTATTTCCTTATTCTAATTTGTAATTCTTCATTATCATCCACTCTTTTTCTTAAAAACCTTTGTTTTCAAGTGCCCATCTAGATGTTATATGGATTGTGTTCCTTGGAATAGGTGCCTAATGCCTATCACATAGCTAGTAGATTTAAATAAACACCAATCATTAATATGTTAGGATGTTATATCACTTAATGATAATATATATACATTTATAAGTGTTGATTACAATTTCAATATTTTTTAAGTCACTTTTTTTTTAATCATGAGGAAATTGAGGGCAACCTACATAGTATTCAGTACTAACTTTTCGAATATAGGGTGGGACTCCCTTCTAAATCTTGGGTTAAAGTGATGTGATGGGTGTTCTCATCTAATAATGAAATTTAAGTCAAGATTTGAATCCACTACCAAAATTCCCTGTACAAGCTATCAAGATCAAGTGAACTATGAGATAAAATATCATAAATAAATTTTCTTTCTATTTACTTTATATATAGTGTTCAAGTTAAATTAATTATATAATTTAAAGTACATATATAGATATGAGATTATAATTAAATTATCAAAATAATAATAATTAACTTATTAATTTGTAAAAACCAAGAATAGTGATATATAATATGTGTTATTCTTCCTTCCTCCTTTCAAGAACAAATATACCACAAACTTGTGTGCCTAGTTATGAATGTTTTAATGGTTATTTGATCACTTTTGAATGGATATCTATTTAAATTCAAACTAGGACCATATCTCCACTCAAACCAACATCAAATTGTCAAAAAATATATTAGGTAGGATAAAGGAAACTTGTGCACATTAAATGAGCGGGCCCACACAAAGGGATGAAGAGCATGTATGATGCTCCTAACAAACCTAGAAGTGTAAATCACACTACTAAGATAGGGCTTAACCTACTAGAAAATGGAGAGGGTAGAGATAGATAATCAAATAGACTAAAAGGAGAAATAGGGACCATAAAAAATTCAAAAATAAATTAATAATATGCAATTTAAATGAATTATTGAGAAATACATAAACATCTTAAAATCATACCATTTAACACCTAATAATTATAAAATGCCATTTATAAGTGTCAATAATAACCATACTTCAAATTTAAATTTTTTAGAGAAAATTTTATAAATAAAATAGATTCTAACCATTAAATAACAAAAGAGATGAAATGAATCTTAATTAAGGTAAATTTGGTTCCCTTATTATGAATGATTATTTTTTTCTACTTGTACTTTTAAAATTTGATGTGTCCTTTGCAATGTGATTTTTTATATTTAATTATTTTATATAATACAATTATTATGAAACATTATAACAATAAATTTGATTTCAAATATTTATATATAAAATATTTATATAATTACTTTAAATTTATTTTTTATAATTATATAAATAAAAAATTGCAAATAAAAAAAAGTGAAATATACAAAAAGTTAATAAATAATAAATAAATTTCAATTTAATAATACTATGATGCCAACATTTAGCCTAAAATTCTATGATGCCAAAGTGTTCATTTATAAAAAGTTTCATTATTTTTATCTACCTTTTGTTTTTTAGGTGTTGCCTAATTAATGGATGGCCTTGAGTGGACTATAAGGGGACAATCACTAATCATGTGGTTGAGGTTTTGATTTTTAAGTCATGTGTTCAAGAGATTGAATTTGGTGACATTTTTTTAGAATCATTTCATCCCTAATTAAATATCAATGGAATATTTAAGTCCTTTGTCAATAAACCTCAACAAAAACACACTTATTAGGGTGTCTTAAATAACATGTATTAAATTATTGACAAAGAACTTGACCTATGGGTTTGACAATCATGTAAATGAATGTTCATTAATTAATAAAAATTCATAAAAGGTCTAATCAAATAGGTACCTAAAGCAGGGATAATTTTAAAAAGGGACCCCTAAAAGCTTGCTATAAAATCTTGGTGAATCTTTGGAAAAATTTCCATGCTAGTAAAAATTGATTATCAATTTATATTAAATATTTAAAAAAACATATAGATAGATATAAAATAAAGAATCATACATAAATTAATATATAATGGCAAAAAATCCAAGTTAACCCCCTTTCCCCAAACATATTCAAGAGACAAATAATATGGCAACAGTTTGAATCCCTTAGAAGATAGACAAAATTCATTAATTTAAGTGTGAAATATTTGAAGATAGGTAGACCTTATATTTATTACTTGGATTGTACTTCTTTTTTGGATACTTAAACTCCTCCTTGGCCTCCTATTGAAATTATTGCTCATTTCATGATTCTGATGACATGTAGAGATTGTATTTCTTACTTGGATTGTAGTTCATTTTTGGTTTCTTAGACTCCTCCTTCTCCTCCTCTTACAAATATATCTCACTTTATAACTCACATGAGAACAAAAGGAATAACATTTTAATAGAAATAAAGTTATAATAATTTAGGTTTTAGGGTTTTGTGGTTATAGGATTTTAAGTAATTTAAAGAACTTATGTATATCTATTTTATAAGAGTTAATTTCTGATTAAAAAACTAATTGAGAAAGAGGTTAGAGGGTGAGAAGTCTAAAGTCAATATATTATCTATATTTCCTTCCTTTAATGATTAGATTTGTCCTCATTTTTAAAGATTAAATTTATCCTTTTTTGCTAAATTTAATGGTCATATTATGTCTAAATTGATTATAGACCTTTGTAAGTATCTCAAAAGACCAAATAGATACTATAATAAACTTAGTATTATAAAAATTATGAAAAAGAAATACAGTATAAAGTATAGAGTATAAAGAAACTATGGGGCCATAGGGCAAGACAACTATAAAATGTGAAGATGACATAATTAAAAATAATATTACAAACAATTTTATAGTTTTAAAATTACAAACTATACAAAAAAGTCTATAAATATGTCTTGACCATATCCATGTATGCCTTTCAAACATTTTTCTATGTTAATTTACAAACCATGCTAACCAAAATACAATTATTACCTTAAAATATTAAAAATAAAATATAGTATTATCATGAGGCTTTGTTGCATTTATTCCATTTTTCGTGTGTATTTTTTAAAATAATTATCTTTCATGCCATTATTTTTTTAAGGAAATCAATTTTTTGTTTGTTTATAATCAATAGCAGAACACTTGTAAATCCAAAAGACTACCCATAGATATATATTGATTAGCATTTTCATAGTCTACCCATATACACATAAATATATACTTCTACCAAGTGGGTATTTAAAATTTTAATGTTTACATCAAAACATACACACATTAAATATATATACAAAATCATATGTATATACATACTATACATCTATCATTTCTTAAACAAATAAATCAAATAGATATATACACATCATCAAGATTTGAACAACCAAGAAGTATATACACACAAATGCATATTTTAACTATGTTTGACAGAGGTGTATTTGGGATTCCAATATAGAGACATGCATATAGACATTGTATATCTATAATTTCTAATACAAATATTATATATAGAGAGAGACATGCATATAGACATTGTATATCTATCATTTCTAGTAGAAATATTATATATATTATTTTTATACTAGAAAGGATAGATATGTAATGTTTATATGCATGTGTCTATATTGAAATAGCAAAGATTCACTTACCAGATGTAGTTTAAATGCACAAACATAGATATATATTCAATTTGAGATGCTAGTGGCATATTAACGGTATGTATGCATAGATCATATAAATATCATAGTCCACTAGGGATGTGGGCGTATAGGTGTGTGGACACCATTTAAAATTAGAGTATGTGACTAAATGAATAATGAAATGTCTATATTATATATAAATATAGTCTCTATAAGATGTAGGTATCGGGCCAAGAACACCCATCAATCCCATAGTAAGGGGGATGTCATTTTAAGGTATGGAAATAGATGAATAATGGAATGGCTATATTATATATCAATACATAATATAGTCACAAGAATACATGGATACAACCTTATAGGTACTAGTACGGGGACTTGGTCCTCTTCCCTAGATTACAATCTATGGTGACTATGATAAACATATGTACCAAGACATATTTATATACACATAGATGAATGTTTACACTAATTCTAACAAGAGGTTATCTAAGATTTCAAAAACACACAGGTATGTGAATATACATGTTGTATATCTACCATTTCTAGAACAAGTAAGTATACACATTATATTTATATACGTATAATATCATCCACATCTTCACATCTATGTATGTTCATGTGTGCATGGTTAACTTTTTATAGAAAGTGGTATTTTATTACACATAGGAATATATATATATATATATATATATGTATATATATATATATATATATATGTATATATATATATATATATATATGTATATATACATGTTATATATCTATAATTATCAAGAACAAATATGTACACATGTGCATATATACACAAATTTGCACAATTAATATGTATGTACTAGAACACACATTTTAAAATTACTTGTAACTTATGAGTATTTGGAATTCAATAACATACATAAAATCTAAATTCCTTAAATGTGTTTCATCTTCTAAACAAGTTGGGGCTATACACATTAAATATCCATCAAAAAATACATAGTGTAAAGAAATATACATGAGCAAATATCAAAATTCTTTGCATTTAGACTTCTTCCAACAAATGGGTATTGGATATTTCAACACTTATATCCAAGTAATGCTTGTTGGAGAAGATCAAACCACATCCATAATTATTATAATCCTCCAATGGGTTGAGTCTGTGAGTTTATCTCCTTGCTAATATTAGGTAATTATTTACCTCCACAATAGTAGGCATGCTAGTAGGTATAGATTCATCCAAATACTCCACACTTGATAATAAAAAACATCATTATATCCTCATCATTTCTTCAAAATGATTTAAATATTATTCACCAAAATGGGTCTGTAATGCTCACCACGAAGAATAACCATTCCATCTTCTTCCACATGCGTGATGTGTACATTGCATAGTAAGATTATAAAAACTAAACACATTGAATATATTTCTTTAAATTAATTTCCAACCTCTCATCCTAATATCTGACTACCAAAGCTTCACTTTTGTCAAGATATTGCATAAATGATAATAAAAATTGAGAAATTATTACATATCTATTCAAACAATTTTGATTAATCCCATATGTGACATGTTAGATCAACAATAAAGTTTGCCTTGGGCCCCTCAATATGTCGATGACAATTGACTAAAAAAAAGGGGAAAAATCTAAACCTCAATCCATGTAGCTTTAATTCCACATGCACCACATTCAATTCTATAAATAAAATAAACATTAGCTTGGAAAATTATTTATTATTATGTTTTTAGTTATTAAAACTATATAGAAGGAAGAGCATGTAGTGCAGAAGAATTTTTATAATATTTTCAAATAATAAATTTAATTATTACCTTAATATTATTGTGTCATAGGTGGTCCTTATTACATACATACGTACATACATACATACATACATACCTAGCAATTATAGACTAAGCTATACATGTCTCATTTAATTTCATGGTGAATCAGACCCATACATGTATAATAGCTTTGATGAATCTACACCCCAAAATAGGAATGAGTATAATTTATAAGGTGAATTTGTGTCCTAAACTATGAAATTGTATAAAATTATGGTGATTTGA
>JARHVA010002166.1:335000-347500 GCA_037957365.1 Torreya grandis | reverse complement strand
TATTTAAGTCATAAGTGAAAGAAAAAAATAAAGTAAAATATAAGGCAATGTATTTCTTATTAGAGTTTGATATTGGACTATGATTTTACCCATCCTTCTCCATTACTAAAACTATAGGAGACTTAACAAACCAAGAGTAATAAATATTAAAGATCATTAATATATTAGTTATAATATTTTAGAATTTTGCTCACATGAAATTCCCATATAAATGTGTATAAATAATTATAATATATTCAATGGATTAAAAATAAATTGTAATAAAATATTGAATTACTTTTAACTAGACTAAACATGCATAAATTAATAAAGGCCTAATCAAGTAATTTAAAAATTAGGTAGAGATGGTCAAAAAATATTTAGATGAGTATCTTGAATATGATGAGATTTTGTGATATTAATCAAAATATCATGATGTGAATGCATTCCTTGATGTGATATGTATTTTGCCTTGAAAATTGGCAATGAACAAAGAAGGCTCCTAAGATCATGACTTCCTAGTCTAGTAGTCACGAGTGAAAATTATGGTTATGTAAAATGAAAATTACGTATACATTTATTATATTATTATGCTCATCTTCACCTCATCTCCCATAAAATCACTTACTTTATAAACCTTATGATGTCAATCACCTACAAACTAACTTATTCTCCTCACCCTACATTGGAAAAAATATTTGAAACTTAAATAAACAAGTCTTTTTTTGTAACCTTAGTTGAAGATTAGATCATGTTTTGAGAATTGCCTACTTATCAAGCCCTAGATAATATGCTAAAATGTCTAAAATAATAAATCACATAATTAGAAACAATTTCAATGTCATATAAAACCCGAGTGATGTATGGTTTGTGTCCTTTATCTTTCTAATGATAACTTGGCCACAAATTTATATACCACAAAGATAAATTTTTAATCATTACTTAATATTTCATAAATGCATATAACTTCTGGATAATTACCCAATATTTATACTGATAAACTAATTAAAATACATATGTATTTATGGATAAAATTAAAATTAAATCTTAAAACCATATGTATTTATGGATAAAATTAATTCAAATTAAAACATTATCTATATCCAAACCAACATCGTAAACAATTAAATAAAATAAATAGTAATCATAACAATACTTCAAATTTTAATTTCCATTAAAATTATTTACATAGCTTCCATGACAAATGGAAATAGCTTCCTCTAGTAGGCCTCAAGTTGGCTTTGCTTTTCTTTCTTTATTTTTCTTATAAATAAAAAGAGAATTTTTTAAAGTAGTGGTAACAAACTTTGGACTCTCATTCATCGATGTTTATAGACATTTAACACAACAAGTCTTAGTATTTAACAAACCTCATAAATTAATTATCATTAATAAGACTCATAAATTAATTGTCACTAATATGAACTTTTAAAAACATAATGAAGATAGCCTAGCAGTGAGTGAGTTGAGTGTTAGAAGTTGGAGGTCTTAAGGTCCATTCCCTAGTATGGTCATTTTTTAGCATTGTTTCCACACTGAGTTACAATGGGTTATTCATGAAAAGTATCTACAATACAATGGAATATCGAATCAATGTTCACTGCTATGGGGGTTAGCATGTGGCTTGAACACATGTGTTCAATATAATGAGGGAATTCCATAATTCATGGCTAGAGATAATTTTCACTTCTGGTTTGGGAATTCTAGTTATAAATTTGTAAGTAGTTTTAGGTCTATTTCAAAAATTCTCACACCCCAAAATTTACCAATGAGATGTGGGTATGTTGGTAAAGATACTTGGTTGTTTCAAAAACTACCCAGGTTAAAATCTCAGTATGGTATCAGAGGCTGGATGTGGCTAAATATTGGTATTTATGGGCTAGTTGTGGCTTATCATTAGTATTCTTGGACTAGTTGTGGCTGCTAATTGTATTCATGGTTTGGTTATGTCCATTTATTGGTATTGTTGGACTAATTATGGCTATTGTTCGGTATTCTCAGGCTGATAATAGCCATTGTTGATAAATATGATAATTGTGATAGATGATCACTTGGGGATTTAGGCTCTTGATTATGTCCCAAACTAATTGGAGTTATGATTAAAAGTGAATACCTATATAAAAAAATATGAACTTTAAAAGGAAGAAAATATAAATTTCACATCTCATAATTCAAATAACAATAGTTTCAAATTTTAATTTTGTTTATATAAAAAATTAATTTTATAAATAATTTTAAGGCCATCGTTAAGCTAAAGACTAATTTAGTTTATAAGATTTAATGACATAAAATCTCATAATGAAATTTTCTTTCAATTTACTTTATAAAAAGTGTTCAATTTAAATTCATTACATATATACATATTTGATTATAATTAAATTATCAAAATAATAATAATAATAATAATAATAATTAATTAATTAATTAATTAATTAAAAAATAAAAAATAATGATGTATAATATGTGTCATTCTTACCTCCTCCTTCCAAGAATAGCTATTCCATGAACTTGTGTCCCAAGTTATAAATGTTTTAGTGGTTACTTGTTGTCCCTTGAATGGATTTGAATTCTCATTAAATTATCTATGAAAATGCATATTGATATTGATTTATAGACTATTTGAATTCAAATTATGACCATATATACACTCAAACTTGTTACATCCCAATTTCACCCTATGAATTATAAACTTTTAATCTATTGATTAGTATAGTTATTAAATTGATTATTATCATTTCTTTGATTTATAGTTTTATGATATATACTGAAATGAGATAGTGATATTATTTTTTAGTATACATAATGTGATAATTGTATATTATATTTTATACATTGTGGATATGTATATGTTACTTTTTATATCATTGGTTGGTATTTTTGATGAATCAGACTAACTACTCACTTGTTTCGAGGTGATGGAGGATAGATCCTACTGTTAGAGCTTGATGATGGAGAGTATCATCAAAGAGGATGGGCTAGATGGGACTATTGATGAAATATTAAAGAAAATTGCTAGTGACCCTACACACATGCATGTTAGATTTCAAATGATATACATGAAATGTTAGTGCATGATTAATAGATATTGTTTATGATTATATTTGTAGCTATGAATATCCATTACATTTATTTATTCTAATTGGCATGATTTTAAAAAATAAATCAGGAATATATATATATATATATATATATATATATATATATATATATATATATATATATTGTAGGTACAACTATCTTACAAATAAAAAGGATATTAATGACTTAATGTCTATTAGTTAAATAAATAAGTATCATAGTAATAATTATTTTAATGAAATTATAATTATATTAAAATTCTAAAAGTTGAGTTAATGTAATTTAAGTTAGTCTTACAAATACATGTAGAATTTACTTTTAAAAATTAGAAAATAGATTTCATGATTAATTTAGTCAACTTAGCCTTTTAGGCAAGTTAAAGAGGAAGAATACTATAGATTTGGAGAGAATAAACTACAGTTAATGAATTAAGAAAATAGTAAATTATCATGCATGGGATAAATCAAGAATGAAGAGGTTTCATGCAAGGGTGGAGAGCGAAAATAGATATGGAGTGAGTTTTATAAATAAAATAAGAATTTTGGAAGTGAGATACATGGAGAGAGATAAGAAGAAAAAGAAGAGAAAGAGAAAAGCTCAGGCAGGAAGAGTGAAGGATTGGAGAAAAAGAAAGGTAAAATAAGGAAAGAGCACATTTGTAGGTCAGTTTTACAATTATTTTACAGATGGTGTATTTAATTTTTTTAAACCTGCACTTAGCTTCATAATGACCCTACATTTGGAATTATTAAAACCTATATATTATGTTTAAAACTTACATGTTGAATTATCTTAAACATGCCTTGTGTCTTGTGAGGTTAGTATTTCTATCATTGACTTGCATTTCCATTTGTAATAGTTACACTGAAAATATGTAGTATAGTGTACTATTTACCAGAGGTAGCATTTTAAAGCATTGAGCTTGCCTAAAAATGTTTTAAGCATGTGATTTACTTCTAGATAGATCTATGTATAGCATTGAATTATAACTACACTGAATTTGTTATGAGAGGCTTGTGCCTAGCTATTCTAGGACTGCATGTTATTTTTATGGTTTGTGTTTCCCATTTAAAACTATGCCTAGATATAGTTGGTAGTGATTCATATTAAATATTATGACATTGTTTATCTATTATTGGTAATGCCTATTTCCATTAGACCTATGTCTAAGTAAAATAAGCCAATGTCTTAATTTTAGATAGAGTCTGACTCATATACTTTTTGAAAGCCTGCATTGTATATTTTTAAAAAGCCTATTTTTAATACATATCATATGCCTATGTTGAATTGTATAGCATCCTTGTATTTATATAAGATATGATGGATTTGTTTAGTAAGTATTTTATTAAATAGAAGTATGTATTATGAATTAAGACCTAAGCTCTTTTAAAAAAGAAATTTGCATGATTTCTAAACGCCAACTTTGAATTCAGACCTACATCCCATTTCTATAGATGTATTTTATCTTATTCTTTAACCTGCATTGTGTTTATAGACTACATAGCATTATCTAATGCCTATTTATTATTTCAATGAACCAATGTTTTAAATTCAAAAAAAACATGTTGAATTTATTTGGTATACATATTATTCAATTTGGCCAGTGTCAAAAACTTATAACTTGTGTATCAATTTTTTGGTTGTGTCTATATCTATATAAACCCTGCATTTAAGTTCAATGATGAATGTTAAATTTGGCATGGTTGTGCTATACTTAGTTTGGTTAGATACAACATTTAAATTTATTTATGCATCATATATATATATATATATATATATATATATATATCTGATGCATAAATAAATTGAAATGTTGTATCTAACCAAACTAAGTATAACACAACCATGTTATATATATATATATATATATATATATATATATATATAAACTTGAATAATTATTGAAGAATAATATTAATCTGTGTTTATGTTTTTTATACCTACATTTGACATTTGGTACTTAATTAAAATTTCATAGCACAACTTTATTGCACTTGGAGTGAGTTTTGAATGGAATTATTAACCACCTAGTTAAAAAAAGGTTTCTTGGAAAACTCTTTAGAAACTTGAGAAACAAATAGAGGGGTATTTTAAAGTACAATTGATCTCATTGAGTAATGAGTTGGAACAAAAACAAAGAATATACTTTAGTTCATTTAGATAGTTTAGTGGACTTTATGAAATTAATTATAAATTGGGCATTCCCAGAAGAATACAAATTATTAATTGCTTGTGGCTTCAAAAAAAATTATGCATGTTATATTAACAAGTTTATTTTCTAAATTAATAAATGAATTAGATCCTTGGATTAAATGATAGAGTAATTTTTAATTGCATATAATGTAAGACCTTGTAAAAAACATAACTAGATGGTATGTGTTGTTTATGACTATGTTTTGTTACATAAGTAATATTAGCATATTTTTAGATTATGATCTTGTTTACAAGTATATTTTGTCAATGTTTTATTATGATATTAACAACACGTATTCAAATTTATTATGTATTGATGAAATAAAAATAAATGTTTTAAGATTTTTCAATTCCTAATATAGGAGAAAATCTATATGAATCTTGGAAATATATACTATGTTATATATATGGTTATATTAGAAACCATATTGATGCTACTACACTAGGTATTGTGATGGACTCCACTAACTTAGGTAACACCACTAATAGATAGTTCTATCAAATGATGTGTGATGAAATTAATCAATCTAGATGATCATATGCTATTTGAAAACTTTGGCTAAAGTAATGTTAGATATACATTGTCATTTCATATGTTTGATTTACATATTTTGTGATATCATGTTTTAAATAAATTTTATTTATGATACACATCATGCAGTAGTAAATATTAAAAGCACACAATGTACTAGCACATCTCACTAGATTCTTGCATCATTATATCTACCTATCTATGAAGGAAGGGTCATTCCCTGACAAATAATTGTGCAAGGTATTATTGGTTCATGTTTAGTGTGGAAAAACACTTGAATGATGCTCTTACTTACCACTATAGTACTTATTTAAATACAATATTTTATATTATCAATGATACATGAATTATATTAGCTCAATATTTGAAGAGCTTGGTGTGTGTGTGTGTGTGTGTGTGTGTGTGTGTGTGTGTGCGCGTGCGTGCGTGCATGTGTGTGTGTGTGTGTGTGTGTGTGTGTGTGTGTGTGTGTGTGTGTGTGTGTGTGTGTGTGTGTGTGTGTGTGTGTGTGTGTGTGTGTGTGTGTGTGTGTGTATTATTAGGTTGTATACCTGAAGGAATGTATGCCTGAAGTAATGTAATTGTATTTTTTATACTTGAATAGTAATTTATATATTTATATTAGTCATATCTATGTTATATTGTATTTAATTTTTTGGAGTTGTATATGAATAATATTGCATACGTTATTTTAATTTGAAGTATTATTTTTCTTAGTTATGGTTTAGATATATGTATTCTTTAATTCTATGAAACCAATGATAATTTAACTCTTTTAAGTAAAAAATTTATTGCATTTTCTTTAGTTCAACTTTAGGGGTTTTAACAAGTGATATCAATGTTTAGGCTCAAACTCTAGGACTAAATGAGTCTGCTAAAAGTTTTTTATTCTTCTTTTTAGTGAGAAAGAAGAATGGTGAAAATTAGAGCATTGGATGAGGGTCCTTCATATGTCAATGACAAGAACCCTCCTATTGATCTTAACATGATTTTACAAAGAATTCAGTAAAGTTTGATTATATTATCATAGCTATAAATGATACTAGGGATCAGATCATAGCCCTAAGACAAGAAGTTCACAACCAAAGTGAGAAAAAATGTCAAAAATTACCCATTGAGCACCCAACTGAGTAGAAAAATCCTCTAAATGTGAGAGATCAAGTAACTATAGAGCTGTCAAAGGATATGAAAAAGGTGAATTCACCTATGTTTGATGAAACTATTCTTTTTGATGGAGTTGAGGCATGGTTAATAGAGATGGAAAAGTATTTAAAGATATGAAACTACTTTGATGTCATCAAAGCAATTTGGATAGTTTACCAGTTGACTAGTGAGGTAGCTACTTAGTGGGCCAATAATAAGACGGAGATAAACCTTAACTTGAATATTATAACCTAAGATCATTTTATGACATTTTTTATGTCAAAGTAGCTACCACAATTCTATTTTTATTAGAGGCTGATAGATTTTTATAATATGAAGCTGGGGGACTCAATGGTGAATGAGTATTAGGAGCAGGTCATCAAAAATATAAAGTACGTACCTTAGTACCAAGCTGATGAGAGGTTAAAAATATATTTTTTTATCATGGGATTAAAACCCTAAATAGGGGGTGAGGTATATGTTCATGGACCTCCTGTCATGGACTAGGTTTTTGAGAAGGTAGTGAAGCAGGAGTAGAAGCTAAAGTCTCTTATAGAGGGCATGAAAAAGTTCAAGAAAAGGTTTGGGAATTATAAACTAGATTTGAAGAGGAATTGGAAGTCGAGGAGAGGATATTCGAAGGGGTAATCCAACAGCTAGAATACCAAATTCAACAATAGAATTAGTAGTATGAAATGAGGTAATGGCTCCAAAGGTAGTTTTCAAGGAAACACTCAAACTAACAAAAAAGGTCAACCTAGTAGTTGTTTTAATTAAAAAGGAAATCATTATGCTTTTGAATGTCCTTAGGACAAGTTGAATATCAAAGGTCCTAATACTCATCATGGCAATTTTTAGCAGTGTATCCATGCAGCAAATGATAACCAATAAACTTAATTTCAAGCATCACCCATAAATATATTAGGGGTTTTATTTAAACATCCAATCTATGTTTTGATAGATACAAGGGCTAATTAATGTTTTATAGCTCCTATAATTATTAGAAAAATTTCTAAAAAATCTATATATATGGTAAATGCATGGTTGGTACAATATGGAAAAGACTCAATAGTCATGGCTTCTAAGTGTCTAGTTGAAGCAGTAGTTGAGTTGCCTAAATTTTTAACTATAGTGGATATATATATATATATATATATATATATATATATATATATATATATATATATATATATATATATATATATATATATATATATATATATATATATATATATAACACCAATAGGGTCATATGATATGATCTTCGAATTAAAATGGCTTGCTAAACACAAGGCCAAAGTTTACATCTATTTAAATAAAGTTGACTGTCTAGATGATCTTAAAAATCAAACATAGATTTAGGGAAAAAAGAGAGAGTTATGACTTAGGTAAAGTTTTTCAATGCAACTCAAGAGGGCTCAATCAAAAGGGTTCAAATCATTTATCATCAAGATAAATGAAATGGAGGAACCTATGGAACCATCTCTAGAAGATTATCCATTTCTCAGAGATTTTCATGATGTTTTTCCTAAAGAATTACCAATTTTACCTCCTAAATGTGAGTTTGATTTCTCTATCAACTTTATACCTAGACTAGAACCCCAAACTAAGGTACCATATAGGATGATAACCACTGAGTTGGTTGAATTGAAGGATCAACTCTAGGAATTATTTCCAAAAGGGTTGATTAGGCCTAGTGTGTCACCATGGGATGTACTAGTTATTTTTTTGAATAATAAAGATAGTAATCTTTGACTCTGGATCGATTACAGAATGTTGAACAAGGAAACTATAAAAAATAGGTATTTAATACCTTATATAGATGTTATTTTTGAACAAATGCATGGAGTAAAAGTCTTTTTTTTAGGATAGATATTAGAGAAGGATATCATAAATTGAGGATTAAGGATGTTGATATTCTAAAAACAACTTTCTAAACTTGTTATATGCATTATGAGTTCATGGTGTTACATTTTGGGTTAACCAATTCACTAGCAACATTCATGAATCTCATGAATAGCATGTTCAGAGATTATTTAGATCAGTTCATCTTTGTATTTTTGTATGAGATTCTTATATATCCAAATAATGAAGAGGATCACATACATGATATGGAATTGCTTCTGGAATGGTTGTAAAAGCACAAGCTATACGAAAAGTTATCCAAGCGTATATTATTTTAGGAGAAAGTAAAATATATAGGGCATATTATTTCTATAGATGGTATTTTTTTAGATCCATCTAAGATAAGGGCCATTATGGAATGGTCAGTACCTTGAAATGTGCATGAGGTAATGATTTTATGGGGTTAGCAAGATATTACAATAAATTCATTCTGAAATTTTTCAAGTTAGCTAATCAAATTACCTCCTTGCAAAAGAAGAACTAAAAATTTTTTTTTAAGAAAAATTTGAAGTAGATTTTCAAGAGTTGAAAATAAAGCTTATGTCAGCACTAGTTTTGAGAGTTCTTGATCCCAATGGTTAGTTTTTAGTAATCATAGATGCATCAAAAGAGGGTTTAGGTGGATTTCTCATACAGGATGGTGTAGTAGTGGCTTTTCAATTAAGGAAGCTAAAAATGCATGAGGTAACTTATGCCCCTCGTGATCTTGAACTTGCAATAATCATTCACGCTTTGTAAGTTTGGTGACACTATTTGTTGGGAAAACCATTTGAGCTCAAGACTGATAACTTGGGACTCAAATGTATCTTCACTAAACCAAATTTAAATGCTTATCAAAGATGATGGTTAGAGTTTATTTATAATTATGACTTTGATATCAACTATATCAAAGGTAAAGATAGTAGAGTAGCTAATGTTTTAAGGTGTAGAAGGTAAATAGTAGTTGTAGCTACTATCGAGAGTACTTTTAGGGATAATGTGGTTAAGTTCTCACCAAGAGATGAATATTATGAGTAGGCCAAAAAATATTTCTCTGATAATGCTCAGAATCCTTGGTATAAAGGATTCAATTTTGAGAGTGATGGTCTTCTACATTTGAATGGAAAATGTATGTGCTAGATTAAGAGAATCTACAAAGAACAGTGTTGAAAGAGTTACACAATGACCCATATTTGGGACATCCATGAGTAACTAAGCTGATGGTTGAGCTTAGAATTTGTATTTTTAGAATAAAATTAAGAAAGACATGGAATATTTTATGTTACAGTTTCTAGAATGTCTATGATTTAAAGATGAGCATGTGCACCCAACTTGATTTATATATCCATATGATATACTATAGTAGAAGTGGCTATTAATCAGTATAGACATTATACATGTTTTTCTAATGTTAAAGAGTAGGCATTATATGATCTTGGTATTTTTGAATAAACTAACCAAGGTGCATATTTTCATACTAGGAAACTTGATAGTTGATGTACCTACCCTTGTGAAGAGGTTCATAAAAGAAGTGTAAAGGTTGAATGGATTCCTAGAGAAGATCATTTTAAATCATAATTTAAATATGACTTCCAAGTTTTAGGTGACTATAAACTCAATTTTTGGTACACATCTAAATTTTAGTAACACATATCACCTGGAGATTGATTTTTAAATTGAGAATGTAAATCATGTTTCAAAGGCTCTTCTATGTATTGCATGGATCATTAATACAGATGAGAAGATTATCTTCCATTATTTGAATTTGCATTAAAAAAATCTTACCAATCAACATTGAAAATGTCTAATTTTGAGGCACTATATGGAAATAGGTGAAAGACACCAATCACTTAAGGTAGGTTAGAGGATATGGTAGTCTTCAAGCTAGAGATACTTTTTGAAATGGTAGATCATGTTAAATTAATCAGGTAGAGATTGGATGAGGCCAATGACAAATAAAAGATTTATGATAATCTAAAGAGGATAGATAGGCTATTTTTATTGGTGACAATATGTTCATGCAAGTTAAGATATAAAGGAGCTCGATTATGTTTGAGAAGTCAGTGAAATTGTCACCAAGATATGTGGGACCCTTTGAAGTATTAGAAGTGGTTAATATTATTATATATATATACTTCCATTACCACCAACGTTAGCTCTATTACATAATGTTTTCAATGTATTTTATATTAATAAGTATATAAGTGATCCTTCATATGTTTTGAATTGGAATGCTTTGTAGGTTCTAGATCCTAGGGTGGTCATGGTAGAACCAATCAGAGTAATTAATACTCATAAACTTTATTTATATAATAGAGGGGTATATTTATGAAATATATTATGGGACCAATAATATGAAGATAGTGCTATTTGGGAAGACTGTGATGAATTTTTTAGGCTGTTTTTACATTTTTTTGCATCATAGATACTTGATACTATGTTTATAATTTTTTTAAAACTCTTCTGATATTCACAACTATTGTTTAAATAAGTATCATCAAGATGATGCCCATTTTTATGGGGGAGGATGTTACATCACAATTTCACCTTATGAATTATAAACCTTTAATCCATTGATTATTATGATTATTAAAAAAATTATTATTATTGCATTGATTTATAACTTTATGACATATACTAAAATGGAATAGTGATATTGTTGATTAGTATACATGTTATGACAACTGTATGTTATATTTTATATATTATAGATATGTATCTATTAATTTTTGTATCATTGGTTGATATTTATGATGACTCAAACTAACTACCTAGTTATTGTGACGTGGATATATGATAGATCCTACCCTTAGAGCTTCACGAGAGAGAGTATCATCAGAAAAGATGGGATGATTAAAGGATATTAGAGGAAATTTATAGCATATTATATTTTAAATGATATGTGTAAAATATTAGTGTATAATTAAAAAATATTGTTTGTGATTATATTTTTGTCTGTGGATATACATTAGATTCCATTATTCTAATTAACTTGATTTTCAAACCTAAATCAAGGATATAGATATTAATCAGTACATAGCTAATATTATTGTAGATACAATTATATTACAAATAAAAAGGCAATTAATGAATTAATATCCATTAGTTAAGTAAATAAGTATTATAGTAATAATTATTTTCAAGGAAATACATTTATCTTAAAATTATAAAAGTTGAGTTAATGTAATTTAATTTAGTCTTGAAAATACATGGAAAAGTTACTTTTAAAAACTATAAAATAGATTTGATGATTAATTTACTCAACATAGCCTGTTAGGCAAGTTAAAGAGGAAGAATACTACAAATTTGGAGATAATAAACTATAGATAATGAATTAAGAAGAGAGTATATTATCATGCATGGGATAAATCAAGAATAGAGACTTTTCTTTCAAGGGTAGGGCACAAGAATAGATAGGGATTGAGTTTTATTAATAAAAGAAGAATTTTAGAAGTGAGATACACAGAGAGATATAGGAAAAAAATAAGACAAATAGATAAAGAGAAAGAGAAAAGTAAAGGAAGGAGAAGCAAAGAATTGGAGAAAAAAAATGAAAAATAAAGAGAAAGTGCATTTATAGGTCAGTTTTACAATTATGTTACATATGGTGTATTTAATTTTTTTAAAACCTATGTTTGGCTTCAAAAAGACCCTACATTTTGAATTATTAAAACTTACATATTATGTTTAA
>JARHVA010002166.1:315000-322500 GCA_037957365.1 Torreya grandis | reverse complement strand
CTTTGTTGGGATCACCTACAAGAAAAGAGATAGAGGAAAGGTAAAGCAATATTAATTCATAGAAAAAGATGGAGAATAAGTTGAGGGAGAAATTTCTTCTTGTGGATTATTCACAAACCATGTATAGAAGATTTCAAAATTTGAGGGAAAAAGATCCTAGTGTACAAAGAGTATACAAATAAATTTTACAATCTTTCCATATGAGTGGAGCATGATGAAACATAATAGTAGATGGCTGCAAGGTATGAAAATGGTTTAAAATCTTCTATTCAAGATGAATTAAGAATACATAGAATACTTTGCATGGAGGAGACTTATCGATTAGGTTTGAACGTAGAAGAATAATAAAATACACAAAATTTTAGAAGAATATCTCTTGGTCTGAGAAGAGGTGAATCTCATCCAAATATGGGATGAGGTGGGTTTAATACAACCAGAGGTGGGTTTAATACCAATAAAGGTGAATCATCACATAGTGTATAAAAGCAAGATGACAATAGGCAAGGGTCTCAATACAATAAAAGAGGAAGAAGGTCTCAAAGAGGATGAGGTTATGATCATGCAAGATGATGGTTTTTGAATTAGTGTAGATCTTAAGTCTATTATAGAGGTGGAGAAGAACAACATAGAGCATTTAAGTGCCCACACTATCAAGATAAAGAAAGGAGGTAAGAAGATTACCTAGGAGTGAATCTAGTTGAGGATGAGATAGAAGAGAAAAATACTAATATTTCACCTATAGATGTTGTAGATATTCTCATGATGATAAAAAAACATTATCACTCTAAGGAAGGAATATGTTCAGAATAGAGAAGGTGGTGATGCATGGCTATGATTAGATATTTTTCGAACAAGAAGTTGAATAGTGGGCATGCAAAGTGGGTTTCTTTCTTGCATGGGTATATTTTTGTGTTGAAGCATAAATCAATAAAATATAAGGAAGTAGCTGATACATTAAATAGGAGGGTAGAAATATTAACTACTATGGTGAGTAAGGTAATTGGGTTTGAATCTATCAAATAATTATATGATACTAAGCCATATTTTTGTAATATAGTAGAACAATGCAAGAATACATTAAAATGTGGGACAAATATTATTCATTATGAGTATCTTATATAGGAAGGTTATCTCTTCAAGGGGAAATAATTATTCATTCTGATTGGGTGTCTACGAGACAATATAATAAGATAATTACATAGTGGTATTTTGGTAAGACAAAGATAATAGCTTTGGTCAAGAAAAATTATTTTTGGCCAAAAATGAAGAGAGATGTGATGTGGTATGTTTCAAGGTGAAAAATATGTTAGGTGGATAAAGGACATGCACAAAATTCTAGTTTATACATGCCATTATCAGTTACAATAGGACCATGGATAGATTTGAGTATGGATTTTGTGAAGAAGTTTTGTAGAATCTAATGATTGGTATAATATTATCTTTTTGTTAGCTGAGCGTGGTTATGGCTAGTTTCTAAGTCTTTGTACTATGTTTTTTTTTGTTTTATTGATATTCATGTCTATCTTTTGGCCTCTTTTGTACTAGGTATGGGACCCTTACCCTATTTATTAACCTCATCTAATAGAAAAATACTTTCATCATTTAAAAAAATTAATGATAATTCCCTTATAATCTTAACATCTTAAATTTCTATTTTAAACCATATAAATTTGTACTACTAGTAAGACACTAAATATATCATAATAAGTATCAAAAGGTTTAGACTGTTGAGATTTTCCCATTAGCTACTATCCCATATTAACATGGATTTTTTTAAATGTAATTAGACTTTATAGGACAATAACATAATTTAAATAAAACATATTAAAGGAGAAGGAATTTTTATAATATTAAAGATATGTGATCAATAATATATAAAATCTTATTCTAATTAGAACAAAGCATTTTATAAATCATAGAGATATTTTGGATTTTTGTATATTTTAAATGATAGGAGACGATGTAGTGTATTAGATATAGGCCTTATAATTCTTGGATGTCTTTGTGTGTGGTATAGGCATTCTAGAGAAATCTAGTTCAACAGGGTAATGTAGGGTTTGATTCTGTAGAGCTTGTTCACCATGGTCTAAATAGTGTTGCATTTTATATAATATTTATACCACACACAGACAAATCCCTACACTATAATGCACTACATCTATTCTTCCCATTCAAAACTACATAAATCAGCACATCTATTCTTTAACACATCTGTTGGTTCAAGGGATTTCATACCTTCTTATATATACTCCTTACTAAGTGAGGAGTTGTCATCTTATCTTCTTCTTCAAATAACAATGCAAATTCACTACAATTTCTCTTCCCATTCAATAATAATGTAAATTTAAATTTCCATGTGAAAAGACAAATAAGTTAGGTGTGATTGAGAATAGGGATGGGCTCCTTTAGTGGTGATAATAGGTTGTTCAATAGGATAGGGTGAGGTGTTATTAATTTTTGACCTTGAACATGTTGCATGAATAATATGGAATAAGTGTTATTAATTAAATTATAATTGTCTGACATTTGTCTCCTACTCATACTTTTTAGGATTTTCCTTAGCATAACCTTGTTTGTATTGAATTAAAACATGATTAAACAAGTAGAATAATTCATAAAAATTAATCAAACACATATTTATATTAATTTCATTCATGAAAGTGAGTCTTATTAAAATATAATTAATTGTTAATTGAATAAAAAAATAAATTAACTAACTCCAATATAAGACCAAAGATATGTGAAACTCAAGAAATCTAAAAAAAAAATGATATGACTTAGTGAGGTTTAAAAAAACTCACATGTAAACCCGTTGTTAACATGTGATGAAAATATGAGAAATTAAGGACCCATAGAAATTATAAAGATTAAAAAATATAATCCATGGATTAATCATATTCGAAAACACCATTGCTGATATAGATATGAAATGACAATTTGGGTCAATGGGGAACTGTGTTATACACCTCATTCCATTAATGTATTTTGAAAAAAATGTGTTTAAATCCATGCCTAAATTATATTTGGATACTATTTATTAGAAGCAAAAAATTCAACACTTCATAATTTAAACAATTCATAAATGTAACCTTCAAATACTTATGTTCTTATATTTTTTTGAACTAATCAAATAAAACATAGATCATTCCAAATGAATGTACATATTAATTTATATATTTAGATTTAAATATTGATGGTAATAAATATAGAATATCCACCATTAGTTTTTTTGGTTAATGTATGTTCTCTCAATAACCACTATTACGTCCCTTGGTGAATTTTTTGAATGCCATGCATATTACAATGGACACTTGCTAAGACATGTATTGGCTCTTTGGTAAAATTGACCTCTGTAACCATTTTTATATTTTATGATATGCCATGGAGCCTATTTTTCAAGACCTATCCTTTAATGGTCCTACAAAAATAAAATAGAATTATCAATTAAGAGTAATTTTTGAGAATGTTTCAGTAATCACCAAAAGAAAATCAAACATTTAACATATAGGAACATTTTTAATTTTGAAGGAAATTTTCTTTATAAGTGATGGAAAACCTTGAATTGACATTCAAATATTACATATGAACATAAGATAATGAATTTTAACAATAAAAATATAATCAAAATAAAAAATAGAACCTTGTATATTGCAAGAACATTTTAAAAAGGAAAATGTCAACTCATATTGAAAAGACAACATGTTTCACTCTAGGAATAAAAATAAATGATTATTTAATCATAGTTTAAAATGACACAATAAAATCAGTTCTAATTGCATATTAAAAAAAAATGTCTTCTAGATTAAAATTAACTCAAGCTTACCATACTAAACTAAAACATGTTGGACTAGAGTAAGATGTGTTGAACTGAGCTTTAAAAGATATAAAAAAATAGAGTAAAATTTTTAGGTACTAGATGTACTAATCCCAAAAGCTCAATACTAATCATAAATATTTATTAAATATTCTTCTATGTAGGCCACACATAGAGATGACCATAATTTTTGTATTAAAAAAAAACATTTTCATACATAACATAATAAGAATATGAAAAATCATTGCTAAATTAAGATCTAAATTCTTATCTTTCTTTTATGTTCTTGTATCATAGTTTCCTTATGTGTTTCATCTTCTATATCCATAATTTTTCCTTCAAGGTTGGTTCTACAAAAGGAAATAAAAAAATTACTCTTTTTTCCATGTTTTTGTGATAATAAATATCAATTGATTTTCATAAGGGTAGGTTTTAAAATTAATAATAACAATAACAACAAAAAAAACAATAGTAACAATAATAATAATAATAATAATAATAATAATAATAATAATAATAATAATAATAAAAGCCTTCCTTTAGTTAGGTTTATGCTTCAACAACGATTCCCCTACTTACCTCTACTCCTAGTCACAAACCCACTCTTTGATTTAATTATTCCACTAATAACAAGTTAATATATCTTTTTATATAATAAATCATTGAGAATAACACATGTTCATGGCCTAGCATCCCTGATACAAATATTGAATATGTACATTGCCAACCCAAAAGAAGTAGGGAGAAAAAAAATGTCACTGAAGAAAATGGTGATATATAAAATGAAACATGTCATAGTATTTTCTTTGTATGCATTCTCCTCTATACCTTCATGTTTACTAGCTATGTGATAGGCATTATTCACTCATTCCAATGAACAAAATGCATATAACATTTAGATGGACACTTAAAAACAAGTTTTTAAAGAAAATATGAGGACAAAAATGAAGATTACAATATTGGAATCAAGAAATAATAGGTTGAAACCTAGTTCATTGGTATCCTAAAATCCAAATAAAAAAATTATTGAAGAAAACATTGACTTACAATAAGAAATAAAGGAAATTATGAGATTAAAAGAAGGCGTCATGATTTTTGCTTTCCATTTATTTGAGTTGATGTTGTTATAGATTTAGCCTTCTTATAAATAGTTTTGATATCTTATCCTTCATGGAAGTCCCAACCTTAATACCATCCTTGATATCTAGAGAATAAAATAATAGTTAATCCTCACATAGTCTTAGCATTCTAGTTGAACAATCTCAAATAGAATTAATTAAAAAAAAATAGGTAATGCATATGCTCTTGATATGATAAAAAACTCATTAAAGTAAGCAACGAAAGTCTAAGTGTAAAGTTAATGGGAAAATTAAAATAAAAATGAAAACATGATAATGATTCCTACTAAATGTTTTATATAGAAATTTTTATTGCAAGGTCCAAGGCATATGTATAAATGATCAAAATGTATCTTTAATAAAAATGGTAGCCTATATTTCCTTCTTGAATCCTTTATCTATTAATTTTCAAATGTATTAAATCTTTTCTTTCAATTCAATAGTAACTCAAATGTAAACTAATGTGTGTAAGTCTCACTCAATGCCCACAACAAGGTGTTCAATGTAGGTTGGTGAGGTGTTATTGATTTTTCACCTCAAACAATGTGCATGCATAATGTGGACTGATTGCTATTCGCTGAAGTTTAAATGTTCTAATTTTGGCTTCTGCTAGTATATTTTTAGGGAATTTAATTATCACCTATCAATTTTAATATAAAAATTTCACTTTGATTATACCTTGCATAGTAATCATTGTGTTGGCACCATACTAGCACATTACACCCTAAAAATATATAATTACTAGTGCTTAAAAAGGAAATAATAATTTAATATTTTTTCCATATTTTTGTGGTAATAAATGTCAATTGAAATTCATAAGGGAATCTTTGAAAATTCCAAATAATAATAATATTAATAATAATAATAATAATAATAATAATAATAATAATAATAATAATAATAATAATAATAATAATAATAATAATAATAACAATAATAATAACAATAATAATAACAATAATAATAACAATAATAATAATAATAATAATAATAATAATAATAATAATAATAATAATAATAATAATAATAATAAATCCTTTGTTTAGATAGGTTTGTGCTTCGACAACAATTCCCCTGCTTACCTCTGTTCCTAATCAGAAACCCACTATCCGATTTGATTCTTGCACTCATAAACAAGTTCATATCTCTTTTTCTACAATCAATCATTTAGAATAACACATGTTCATGACCTATTATCCATACTAAAAATATTTAATATGTACATTGCCAACCCAAAAGAAGTAGGGAGTAAAAAAATATCACTGAAGAAAATGGTGATATAGAAAACAAAACATGTCATATTATTCTCTTTCTATGCATTTTATTGTATACCTTGATATTTACTAGCTATGTAACAGGCATTATGCACTCATTCCAACAAACACAATGCATATAACATTTAAATTGGCACTTAAAAATAATGTTTTTTTGGAAAATGGGAAGATGAAAATGAAGATTCCAAAAATGGAATCAAGAAATAATGGGTGGAAACCTCATCCATTGGTATTCTAAAATCCAAATAAAAATAATAATTAGAAAAACATTGAACCACAATAAGAAATAAAGGAAATTATGAGATTAAAAGAAGAAGGTGTTGTGATTTTTTCTTTCTATCTATTTGAGTTGATGTTGTTATAGATTTATCCATCTTATAAATAGTTTTGATATCTTATCCCTCATATAAGTCCCAACCTTAATACCATCATAGATATATAGATTAAAAAAATATTCCATCCTCACATAGTCTTAGCATTTTATTTGAACAATATAAAAAAAAATTAAATAAAAAAAAGGAAATATATATGCTCTTGATATGAGAAAAGAACTCATTAAAGTAAATAGCCAAAATTTGAGTGTAAAGTTAATGGTAAAATTAAAATGAAATGCAAGAAATATTAGGATTCTTACTCGATGTTTTATATAGAAAGTTTTATTGCAAGGGCCAAGGCATATGTATAAATGATCAAAATTTATCTTTAATAAAATGGGTAGTCTATATTTCCTTCCTGAATCCTCTATTTGTTAATATTCAAATATATTACATCTTCTCTTTCCCTTAAATAACAACTCAAATGTAAACTAATGTGTGGAAGGCTCATTCAATTCCCACAACAAGGTGTTTAATGTAGGGTGGTGAGGTGTTATTTATTTTCCACCTCAAACAAGGTTCATGCACAATGTTGACTGAGTGCTATTAGCTAAAGTTTAAATGTTATAATTTTGGCTCAAACTAATATTTTTTTTGTGAATTTAATTATCACTTATAAATTTGAATTTAAAATTTTCACTACGATTATACCTTGCATAATAATCATTGTGCTAGCACCATACTAGCACATCACACCCTAAAAATATATAATTGTTGGTACTTCAAAATTAAATAAAAAAATTACTCTTTTTTCCATATTTTTATGATAATAAATGTCAATTGATTTTCATAATGGCAACTTTAATAATAATAATAATAATAATAATAATAATAATAATAATAATAATAATAATAATAATAATAATAATAATAATAATAAAATCCTTCCTTTAGTTACGTTTGTGCTTCAACAATAATTC
>JARHVA010002166.1:282500-302500 GCA_037957365.1 Torreya grandis | reverse complement strand
TATTTTATTTAACTATTTGAAGTTGATTTGAACATAGATAACGTTTTAATTAAAATTTAATTTATCTATAACTACATGTATATTATAATTAATTTATTATTAAGTGTGTTGAGTATTTATCAATAAGTTATATACATTTAAAAAACATTAAATAAACATTGAAAAAATATTTTTGTGGCATATAAGCTTAAGGTAAAGGTATCATCAGAAAGATAAGGGAAACACATTATACATTACTAGTGTTTTATATGACACTATAATTATTTATAATTATGTGATTTATTATTTTCTATATTTTAATATATAATTAGGGATTGATAAGTAGACAATGCTCCAAACTTGATCTAATCCTAAATAAGGTTACAAAAAATTAATTGTTTCTTTAAGTTTTGAAAATATTTTTGATGCAAAAAAAAAATAGGACAATGTTCTAGAGGCCATAAATTTTGACATGTATCTCCGTTTGAGCTCTTCCATGCACCAAAATGATATTTTTTGAAGGTCATATGTGATCATCTAACCCAAATTGTGACTTTTTTTTTTTTTTGAGAATTTTCTATTTTTAGAAATTATATGTTTATAGGTCTAGATGTCAAATTCAGTTTAATTTCATCTCATATACTAATTATAGTATTTAAAATATTTTAGGATGTTCTTATAGCTATGCACACTTGCATGTGAAACTTACTATAAATAGAAACTGCTAAAAATATGCTTTGTTTTTTTTATATTTTAGTTTTAAAAAAAAAATTACATGTAAACTCTAATATCTGAGTTAAGACTTATTTTAGAATAGTTTGGGTTTATAATTATTTTAAGTAATTCAATATAAATCAATACAATTTATTATTTTAAAAATATTTACCTATTGATAATTTACTGTCTTTATAGTTTTTGGTTTCACTCTCTAGTATCAAAGCTAGCTTTGAATCTCCAATCTGGGATTTGGAAAGACATGGTGAGAGGATGAGGAGGTATTGTGTAGATGAACTAGACTATAAAATAGCTATAGATACAAGTTTAAAATTTAATAGAGGTTATCATGAATCGAGGAAGAAGAGAAGGTGGTGATGAAGCTAAAGGAGACACAGATCATGATAAATTAATTTAGAAAGAATAAAAACAAAAAGAGAAGCCACCATTGATAGAAGAGAGGATGGTTTTTCTTTGGAAGGAATAAATGAAGGAATCAAAGTTAATGTTCCAGACTATGCATGTAGTTTAAAACCAAAGGAGTTGATAGATTGGATGAATATCATGGAGAAATTCTTCAAGTGGAAAACCATTAAAGAAGACAAGAAGGTAAAATTTGCATGCATGAAATTGAAAAGACATGAAATGATTTTGTGGGATCGCCTATAGGAAAAAAGGCATAAAAAAGGTAAAGAAAAGATTAATTCATGGAAAAATATGGAGAAGATGCTGAGAGAGAAATTCTTCCTATGAATTATACATGAACCCTATATAGAAGATTTTAGAATATGAGGTAAAAAGATCATAGTATATAATAGAATATAAATGAATTTGACAAGCTTTCCATATGAGTGGAGCATGATAAAATAAAAGAGAAGATGGATGAAAGGTGTGTAAATGGTTTGAAAATTTTTATTCATTATTAATTAAGCATACATAAAATACTTTGCATGGAGGAGGATTATTAATTAGCTTTGAAGGCAGAAGAAAAAAATACATAAAATTGTAGAAAAATGTCTCTTGGTTTAAGAAGAGACAAATCCCATCCAAATGGAGGATGAGGTAGGTTTAATACCACCAAAGATGGGTTTAATACCAATAAAGGTGAATCAACACATGGTCAAGAAAGTCAAGATGAAAATAGGAAAGGGTCTCAATACTAAGAAAGAGAAAGAGTGTTTCAAATTGGATGAGGTTACGATGGTGCTAGAGGATGGTTTCTAAATCAGTGTAGATATTATGTTTTTTATAGTGGTAGAGAAGAAGTCCATAGATAATTTGACTATCCACAGTATCAAGATTAAGAAATGAGGAAAGATCACCTAAGAGTGAATATTGTCAAGACTAAGATAGAAGATTAAAATACTGATGTTGCCCCTGCAGATGTTAAAGATAATCCAATGATGATAAGAACCATGATCGCTCCAATGAAAGAACAAGTGTAGAATAAAGAAAGTATTGATGTATGGATGTGAGAAAATATTATTCAAATAATATTTAATTTGGGTGGAAAGGTATGCAAATTAATTATAGATGGTGGTAGTTGTGAAAATATGGTTTCTAAATAAATGATAGAGAAATTAAATTTGCAATATGAAAAACATCCTATTTTTTATCAGATTTGATGGTTTAAGAAAAGGAATGCAGTTACAGTAGATAAAAGGTGATTAATCATTTTTTATTTAGGAGAATCTTATAATTATGAAATAGGGTGTGATGTTATTCAGATGGATGCATGTCATTTATTATTATGGATTCCATGGAAATTTGATAGGAAATTAATTTATGATGAAGCAAAGAACACATACACTTTTTGGAAAAGTGGTAGAAAGGTAGTTTTATTGCCTCTTAAAGATGAAGAGAAGACAAAAATCATGCTCTCTACTAAACAATTTATCAAGGATTTGAAAGTTGCATGTTTTTATGTATTAGTAGAAAAGAAAGAAGACATAGAAGGGGTAAAAAAAATACCAACAGAAGCAACAAGAGTGTTGAAATATTATGCATATGCTAAGACAGATGAGTTACCAGATGGTTTAGAATCAAAGAGAGATATTCAACATCACATTGATTTGATTTAAGGATCAATTCTACCCAATCAAGCAGTATATAGGATGAATCTAATATAACATGAAAAATTAAATAAATAGGTCACTAAATTGTTAATAAATAATGTGATAAGGGAGAGTATGATTCCATGCGCACAAATAAAGATGGAGGATGGAGAGTGTGTGTGTATAGTATAATAATTAAGAAAATTACAATCAAGTATAAGTTTTCTATACCAAATTTAGATGATATGATGGATGTGCTTATAGGAACAAAATATTTTACCAAGAATTATCTAAGGAGTGGTTTTTATCACATTAACATTCATGAAGGAGACAAGTGAAAAAATTGCATTAAGGACAAGGCATGGCCTATATGAGTTGATGGTGATGCCCTTCAGATTATCTAATGCACCTAGAACATTTATGAGGGTGATGAATATAGTGTTATTATAATATATTGGTAAGTTTGTGGTTTTTTATTTTGATATTCAGTAAGACTAAAGAGAATACTAAAAACATTTGAGAATGGTACTAGATTTATTAAAAAAAGAGAAGTTATATGAAAATTTGAAGAAGTGTAGGTTTATACAGATCAATTTGGTATTCTTAAGATTTATAGTTTTATCAAATGGTGTGAGAATGAATGAAAAAAGATAAAACCAATTTTTTATTGTTCTATTCCAAAAAGCATTACAAATGTAAGAATTTTCCATGGTTTAGAAACTTTTTACAAAAAAAATTATTAAAAATTTTAGTGGTATTGTGGCACAAATAACAAATTGCATGAGAGGGTATGGACTTACATGGACTAGAGTAGCTAGATAAATATTTGAAATTTTGAAAAATAAGATTACAGAAAGACCAATTTTTATTTTGAGATTTTAAAAAAATGTTTAAGGTTGATTGTGATACTTAGTTTGAGGGAATTGGAGATATACTGAGTCAAGAATGAAATATAATAGCATATTTTAGTGAGAAATTGAATGAGGTAACAAAAAAGTATTCTACTTATGATGTTGAACTTTATGCAATTGTGCTTTAACTAAGACATTAGAGACATTATCTAGTGCCTAAAGAGTTTATACTATTTGTAGATCATGAGGCTTAGAAGTATGTAAATATATAAAATAAGTTGAATAGTAGATATGCAAAGTGGGTTTCTTACTTGTAGGGGTATACTTTTGTGTTGAAGCATAAATTAGAAAAATATAATAAAGTAGTTGATGCATTGAGCAAGAGGGTAGTGTTATTAACTACTATGAAGAGTGAAGTAATTAGGTTTTAAGCTATCAAATAATCATATGATATTGATCCATATTTTGGTAAGATATTTGAACAACGCAGGAATCTGTTAATAGGTTAACCATTCAAAAACTACATAAATCAACACATCTATTATTTAACACATCTACTAGTTCTAGGGATTTTATACCCTTTTGTTTATATTCCTTACTAAGTGAGGATTTGTCATATTCTCTTCCCATTAAATAACAAATGAAAATTGACTGCATCTACTCTCCCATTCAACAACAATCTAAATTTAAATTGATGTGTGAAAATCCAAACTAGTTACGTGTGATTGAACATACGGATGAGTTCCTTCAATGGAGATAATAGGTTGTTCAATATTGTATGGTGAGGTGTTATTACTTTTTCACCTTGAATATGTTTCACAAATAACATGGAATGAGTGTTATTAATTAAAATTTAAATGTCTGACATTTGTATCCTACTCATACTTTTTATGATCCTCTTTGGCATAACCTTGTTTATATTGAATTAAAACATTATTAAACAAGTAGAAAAATTCATTTGAATAAATCAAACACATATTTATATGAATTGCATTCATGAAAAATTTTCTTATTACGATATAACTAATTTTTAACCAAAAAAAAAAAAAAAAATTAACTAACTCCAATCCAAGAGCAAAGATATGTGAAACTTAAAAAATGTAAAAACAGTGATAAGACACTTTGATTCATGGACATATTGAGGTTTAAAAATCCTCACCTTTAAACCCATTGTTAACATGTGATGAAAATATGAGTAATGAAGGATGCATATAAATTTTAAATATTAGAAAATATAATCCAAGGATTAATCATATTTAAGGAAACCAATTATAATCTGGATATGAAATGACCATTTGGTTCAATGGGGAATTATGTTATACACCTCATTAAATTAATGAATTTTTAACAAAAGTGTTTAAATCCTTTCCTAAAGTATATTCATATATTATTTCTTAGAAGCAAAAAATTTAACACTTCATAATATAACCATTTCATAAACGTAACCTCCAATGTACCTATATTTTCTTACACTGATCTAATTAAACATAGTTCATTCCAAATAAATGTACATATTAATTTATATTTTTAAATTTCAATATTAATGGTAATATAGAGATAATATCCACCATTATTTGTTTTTATTAATGTATGTTTTCTCAATAACCACTATTATGTCCCATGATGATTTTTTTGAATGCCACACATTATAGTGGACACTTGTTAAGACATGTATTGGCTCTTTGGTAAAATTGAACTTTGAAAACATTTTTGTAGTTTATGATATGCAAAAGAGCCTATTTTTTCAAGACCTCCCCTTCAATTCTCCTATAAAAATAAAATGGAATTAGTAATTGAGAGTAATTTTAGAGAATGTTTCAGTAATCAACAAAAGAACATTAAAAATATAACGTATAAGAAAGTTTTCAGTTTTGAATGAAATTTTCTTTATAAGCGATGAAAACATTGAATTGACATTTAAAAACAAGATATGAACATATGATAATGAATTTTAAAAAGAAAAGAAAAAGAAATAGAACATTTTTTAGTTCGAAGAACATTTTAGAAGGGAACATGTCAACTCAAACTGATAAGACAACATGTTTCAATCTAGTAATAAAAATAAATGATTTTTTAATAATAATTTAAACTGACATGATAAAATCAATTCTAATTGCATTTTTTAAAAAATGTCTTCAAAATTAAAATTACCTCAAGCTTACCACACTAGACTAAAATGTGCTCGACTAGGCTTTTAAAGATGTGAAGAAAGAATAAAAAGTTTTAGGTACCAGATGTACTAATCCCAAAAGTTTGATACTAATCATAACTATTTATTAAATATTACTCTATGTAGGCCACACATGGGGATGAACCAAATTTTTGTATAACAAAAAAAAAAAAACAATTTTCTTACATCATATAATAAGAAAATGAAAAATCCATGATAGATTAGGATATAAATTATTGCCTTTATTTTATTTTCTTGTAGCATACTTTATTTATGTGTTTCCTCTTCTAGATCCATACTTTTTCCTTTAAGGCTGGTGCTTCAGAAGGAAATAAAAAAAATTAATCTTTTTTCTATATTTTTGTGATAATAATTGTCAATTTATTTACATAAGGGCAGATTTGAAAATTACTTAAAATAATAATAAAATCCTTCGTTTAGTTAGGTTGGTGATTCAACAAAAATTTACCTACTCACCTCTACTCTTAATCACAAATCCACTATTTGATTTGATTCTTCCACTTATAAACAAATTGATATATATTTTTCTACAATCAATCATTGAGAATAACACATGTTAATGGCCTAGCATCCCTACTACAAATATTTAATATCTACATTTCCAACCCAAAATAAGGAGATGAAAAAAATTCACTGAAGAATATGGTGATATAAAAAACAAAACATGTCATATTATTTACTTTTTATTCATTTTCATGTATACCTTCATGTTTACTAACTATGTGATAGGCATTAGGCACTCGTTCCAATGAACATAATTCATATAGCATTTAGATGGGCACTTAAAAACAAATATTTCTAAGAAAATGAGAGGATTAAAATGAAGATTTCAAACATGGAATGAGAAAATAATGGGTGAAAACCTAGTCCATTGGTAATCTAAAATCTAAATTAAAAAAATATGAAAAAACATTGACCCACAATAAGAAATAAAGGTTATTATGAGATTAAAAGAAGCCAATTTCATAATTTTTACTTTTCATTTATTTAAGTTGATATTGTTATAGATTTATCCCTCTTATTCATAGTTTTCATATCTTATCCTTAATATAGGTCCTAACCTTAATACCATCTTGAATTTTTAGAGAACAAATAAATAATTCATCCTCACATAGTCTTAGCATTCCATCTAAACAATCTCTTAAAATTTATTAATTATAAAGAATAGGTAATACATATGCTCTTGACATGAGAAAAAAAATCAATAAAGTAACTAGCTAAGGTTTAAGTGCAAATTTACTAGGAAAATTAAAAGGTGATGAAAAAACAATAGGGCAAAATTCTGGAGGCCATAACTTTTGACCCATAGCTCTGTTTCAGCTCCTCCACATGCCAAAATGACTATATCAAAAAGTTTGTTCTACTAGTCTAGCAACATTTTCGATATTTTTTGAAGGCCATACATGATCATCAGAAGGTTAAAAACTATGAATTAAATATTTTTTAGGTTTTTCCTATTTTTAGAAATTATATATTTTTAGTTACAAACATCAACTTTAATTGAATTTCATCCCATATTAATGTTATATTGTTTAGGGTATTTTAAGAAATTGTTGAAATATTTGAAGTGTCTTTAAAAATATGCATTTTTTCAGATTTTAGTTTTTTCAAATTTTGCATGTAAACTTTATTTTTTTTAGTTGATGCTTATTTAAGCATGGTTTGGGTTTGTAATTATTTCAAGAAATAAATATGAATCAATTTTAAATATTATTTCAAGATACTAGCCTAGTTGTAATTTTTTGTTCTTGAAAGTTTTTGCTTTCATTATTTGGTATCAGAGCAATTTCAAATCTTGGAGGAGTAAAGAGTGATGAGAGGATGAGGGGTGTTGTGTAGATGAAATAGACTATATAATATGTACATATGTAAGCTCAATAATTAATATAGGTTATTACCACTCAGTAGATAGGATAAGGTGGTGATGGAGAAGACACAGATCATGGTGAATAAGTTTAGTAAGAAGAAGAATAGAAAGAGATGCTACCATCATTGCAACAGAGGATGGTTTGTGCTTTAAAAGGACAAAATAAAAGAATCAAGGTTGATGTTATAGATTATGTAATTAAGTTAAAAATAAAATAGTTGATAGATTCGATAAATAGCATGGAGAAATTCTTCAAGTGGAAGACTATGAGAGAAGATAAGAAGGTAAAGTTTGCATGCACAAAATTGAAAAGTCATGCAATGATTTAGTGGGATCACCTATAGAAAGAGAGATAAAGAAAAGGTAAATAGAATATTAATACATTAAAAAATATTAAGAAGATGTTAAGCAATAAATTTCTTCCTGTGGATTATGCACAAATCCTATGTAGAAGATTTCAAAATTTGAGACAAAAAAAATCATAGTATACAAGAGTATACAAATGAATTTTATAATCTTTCTATAAGAATGGATAATGATGAAATATAAGAGAAGATGTATTCAAGGTATGTAAATGGTTTGAAATTTTCTATTCAAGATGAATTAAGCATGCATAGACTACATAACATAGAGGATGTTTATCAATTAGCCTTGAAGGTATAAGAAAAAAAAAATAGATAGAATTTTAGAAGGACATATACTATTCCAAAAAGAGGTATATCCCCTCCAATAATGGGATATGGTGGTTTTAATACCACTATAGGTGACATTAACTCCCATAAAGGTGAATCTTCATGTGGTATAGAAAGCCAATATGAGAATAGGCAAGGGTTTCAATATCAATAAAGAGGAAGAAAATTTCAAAGAAGATGCAGTTATGGTGGTGTTAGGGGATGGTTTATGAATCAACCTAGATATTATGTCTATTATAGATGTGGAGAAAAAGGTCATAGAGCATTTGAGTTACCACACTATCACGATCAATAAAAGAGACAAGAATATCACCCAAGAGAAAATTTAGTTGAGGTTAAAATAGAAGAGGAGAATACTAAAGTTGCACAAGCTAATGTTGGGGAGATTCTCATGATGAGTAGAATCATGATCACTTTGAGTAAGGATCAAGATCATAATAAATAAGGTGGTGACGCATGGCTATGATCAAATATTTTTTAAATAAGATGTACTTCAGAGGAAAGGTATGCCAAGTAATTATAGATAGTGGTAGTTGTGAAAATATGTTTTTTAAAGAAATAATTAAAAAAATAAATTTGTAATATGAAAAGAATCCTAACCCTTATTAGATTTCATGGTTTAAGAAAGGGAATGAGATTACAGTAGATAAAAGGTTCTTAATCAAGTTTTCTATAGGAAAAATTTATAATGATGAAATATGGTATGATGTTGTTTCGATAGATGTATGTCATGTGTTATTATAGAGACCATAGAAATTTGATACGAAAGTAGTTAATGATGGAGAAAAAAACACATATACTTTTTGGAAAGGTGGTACAAAGGTAGTTTTGTTACATCTTAAAGAGGAAGAGAAAATAGAAAGCATGATCTCTATTAAACAATTTATCCATGATATGAAGGTAGCAAAGTTATTATTATAAACTAGTAACAAAGAATGAAGAAACATAAATGGTTCCAATACCACTAGAAACACAAGACTGTTTAAATAATATGAAGATGTCATGCATGATGAGTTAATAGATGGCTTAACATTGAAGAGAGATATTCAACATCACATTGATTTAATTTCAGCATCGATTCTACCCAATCAAATAGTTTATAAGATGTGTCTAATAGAATATGTAAAATTAAATAAATAGGTTACTCAATTGATAAGAAATAAGGTAATAAAGGAGAGTATGTGTCCATTTACAACACCAATGTTTCTAACTCTTAATAAAGATAGAGGATGGATAGTGTGTGTGGATAGTAGAGTAATTAAAAAAATTACAATAAAATATAGGTGTCTTATACCTCATTTAGATTATATGATGGATGTGATTGTAGGATAAAAATATTTTACCAATATTGATCTAAGGAGTGGTTATTATCATATTTTAATTCATGAAGGAGATGAGTGGAAAACTACTTTCAAGACTAGGGATAGCTTATTTGAGTGGAAGGTGATGCCATTTGGATTATCTAATGCACCTAGAATATTTATGAGGGTGATGACTATAGTATTATGAGAATATATTGGTAATTTTGTGGTTGTTTATTTTCATGACGTTTTGATATTAAGTAAGACTAAAGAATAACACTTACAACATTTTAGAATGGTAATGTATTTATTAAGAAAAGTTGTATACAAATTTGAAGAAGTGCAAGTTTATGCAGAATAATTTGGTATTTTTGGGATTTGTAGTTCCAACAGATGGTGTGAAAATAGATGAAGAAATGATAAAGGCAATTGTTGAGTGGTCTATTCTAAGAAGCATTATAGAATTAAGAACTTTCCATGGTTTAACAACTTTTTACAAAAAAAATATTAAAATATTTAGTAGTATTGTGGTACCAATAATAGATTATATGAGAGGGAATAAATTTACATGGACTAGATCTTCCAAAGAAAGTTTGGAAATTTTCAAGAAGAAGATAATAGAAAGAACAATTTTAGCATTACCAAATTTTAACAAAGTGTTTGAGGTTGATTGTGATACTTCATTTTTTGGAATTGGTGTTGTGTTGAGTCAAAATGGAAAGCTAATAACATATTGTAGTGAGAAATTAAATGAGATAAGAACAAAGTATTCTAATTATGATGTTGAAATTTATGAAATTATATAAGCATTAAGACATTGGAGGTATTACTTGGTGACTAAGGACTTTATACTAGTTATAGATCATGAAGTTTTGAAGTATGTGAATACACATAAGAAGTTGAATAGTAGGCATGCAAAGTGGGTTTCTTTCTTGCAAGGGTATACTTTTGTATTGATGCATAAATTAGGAAAATATAGTTAGAGAGCTGATGCATTGAGTATGAAAGTATTATTATTATCTAATATAGTGAGTGAAGTAGTTCAATTTGAAGCTATCAAAAAATTATATGATACTGACCCATATTTTGGTAAGATAGTTTAGTAGTGAAAGAATCCAGTAATAGGTAAGACATATATTATTCATGATGAGTATCTTATATAAAAAGGTTATCTATACAAGGGAAACACTTATGCATTCTATTTGGGTCTCTATGAGATAATATAATAAGATAATCATGTAGTGGTGAATTGGGTGGACATTTTGGTAAGACGAAGACAATAGCTTTAGTGGAGAAAAAATATTTTTGGCTAAAGATGAATAAAGATGTGACAAGATATGTTTTAAGGCGGAGAATATGTCAAATGACTAAAGGACATGCACAAAATACTAGATTTTACATGCCATTTTAGGTTTCAAGAGAACCATAGATAGATTTGAGTATGGATTTTGTGTTGAGATTATCAAACACATAAAGAGATAATAATTCAATTTTTATTATTGTAGATAGATTTTCTAAAATGGTTTATTTCATTGGATATAGGAAAACCAATGATGCCAATAGAATTATAGAATTATTTTTTATGGATATTGTGAGATTACATGGTGTTCCAAACACTATTACTTCAAATAGGGACATAAAAATTTTAAGTCATTTTTGGAGGACTTTGTAGAAGAAGATGGGTACTAAGCTAGAATTCAGTAGTGCATATCACCCATGAACAAATAGATAGATAGAAGATGCTATACGAGCTTGGGAAATTTATTGAGATGCATAGTGGGAGAGAATCCAAAGAAATGAGACATGTCTTTATCACAAGCTAAGTTTTCATATAATAGTTTAGTGAATAGATCAATAAGAAAGTTATCTTTTTGAAATTTTTATGGGAAAAATCTTATTGGTATTTTAGATTTGGCATAATTTCTAGTTATAAATCAAATTTGTGATGATGTATAATTATTTGCAGTGCATATACAGTAGTTTCAAGGAGTAAAAAGAAAGTTACAGGAAAGTAATGAGAAATATTAAGCAATAATGGTTGTTAGAAGAAGATCCAAGGTATTTGAAGAACGAGAGTTGGTAATTGTTTACTTAAAAAAATAAATATTTGTAAAAGACACATAAAATAATTTAAAGTACAACAAAATTGGACCATGCATGATAATACCTATGTTGTAAGTTTACCATAGAATTTTGATATATCTATAGTATTTAATATTTTATATTTATATGATTTCCATGGGGAAGATGGTGAAGATGATGAATATGAATATGTAAATTGGGAGTAGAAAGTTTCAAAGAAGAAGAAAGAAAAAATACTACAGGTTTTGGATATGAAGATAATGAGCACAAGGAAAGGAAATTATAGTAGGTATTTGGTGCAGTGGGAAGGATTACAACAAGAATACAACACATGGATTATAGAATGGGAAACAAAGAAGATTGACAAATAAAAATTGTAGTAGTATAATCATGCCAATTCATAGGAGTTGGAATGTTTTCAACCAGAGGAGAATGATGAAAATAAAATAGGGAAAACTTTTGGAGACCATAACATTTGACCTATAGGTCCATTTGAGCTTTTCCATGTGCCAAAATAACTGTATCAATTTTTTTATTGAAATACAATGTTGGAAACTAAAATTTAAAGTTTAACCATTAAATTAATTCAATAAACTACAATACCTACATCTATATTTGAGCTTTCCAACACTAATTGTGTTATTTTTGGATAACAAGTTGGAAACTAAAATGTAAATGTTTTGTATATGCATATTTGAAATTAAATTTTAAAAGGAAAAGTGTGTGTGTGTGTGTGTGTGTGTGTGTGTGTGTGTGTGTGTGTGTGTGTGTGTGTGTGTGTGTGTGTACACACACACACACACACACACACACACACACACATACACACACACACACACACATTAAATTTTAACTATTAAATTAATTATATTGTGTAATTAACTTTTCTTTAGTTTTTGACTATTCTTAATTTATTAGTTTAATTCTATAAATGTTTAGTAGATTGATATTTGAAAGGAAATTTTAAACGGAAAAGTGTGTGTGTGTGTGTGTGTGTGTGTGTGTGTGTGTGTAAATAAATCATGAAGCTTTGAAGTATGTAAATACACAAAATAATTTTAATAGTAGATATGCAATGTGGGTTTATTTCTTGTAGGGGTATACTTTTGTGTTGAAGTATAAATAAAGAAAAAAAATCGACTACTAAAAACTAGTATAGAAACAATAATATATGATTAAAAAACTACTAAAAAATATATTTAAATGACCAAACATGATCACATGACAATTAGTAGTTTATTACCAGTCATTTGTAACACAACCAAATTTATGACTAAACCATTTTTAGTCATTTATTAGTTGTTTTGATCGATCAATTTGGTAGTCTATTTAGTCATTAATTTAGTAATGGATCGTTGTTAATTGGTCAATTATCTTGTCATGGTAGTCATTTATTTTGTCATTGTAATCATTAATTATCATCAATTAGTAGTATATTTAATCATTTTTATTCATTGAATTCCATCCATTGATAGTATATTTAATCATTTGTATTAACTAATTTCTATCCATTGATAATATATTTAGTCATTTTAATCATTATTTTGTCATTCACCCCTACATGTTGGTTGTACCATATAAATTGTTTTATATTTATACTCACCTCAAATGACTTAGAATTTATTAAAATGTAGTTAATGTATCACCTGACTAGTTACCCTATGCAAGGATACTATAGTCCATAGTAACTCATCCTTTACAACAAAATTCATTTCCTTCTTTATATATATTTTGACCAAAATTATTATACAGAATATATATATATATATTTATATATATCCTAAAAATATATAATACCATTTGAAACTATAAAATTTTATTCTAATATATATATATATATATATATATATATATATATATATATATATATATATATATATATATATATATATATATTAGTATTAATAAATAATTTATATATATTATTGAAAGTATAAAAAATTTACAATAAAAAGTAAGTATATATATATATATATATATATATATATATATATATATATATATATATATATATATATATATATATATATATATATATATATATATATATATATATATCCCAAAAATATATATCACCATTTGAAACTTGATAAGATATAAATTACATATATATAATTTGTATACTTTTAATAATATATAAATTAATTATTAAGATTAATAAATAAATACATATAATAATAATACTAATGATAATGATAATGATAATGATGATAATAATAATAATAATAATAATAATAATAATAATAATAATAATAATAATAATAATAATAATAATAATAATAAAATAAAAATAATAATAACAATAGGAAAATTAATATGGGGGAAGAGGACCTCAGCTAGTCAGTGACTCCACCTCTAGTAGATTCAAGAAAGGGCCATGGGCGACACCAAGGACACAAGCCTAGGTCAACCCATAGACCTTGTAATTTTTTAATTAAATAAATAATTTAAAATAAAATAAAATAAAATCCTCAAATGCATTTTTTTATTACGCAAAAATAAAATAATTAGTTTTGAGAAATAGAAAATTTTAAAAAAATTATAAAACATTATGTTATATATGTAATTTATTATGAACTTAGGTATCTTTATTTTAGATTTTACACACACACACACATATAATTATTTGATTTTGATAATCAAATATATATAAATAATATAGATTTATTATAGCAAATAAAAGTAATAAAAATTTTAAATAAAGTAAGAAAATACATTTACATTGAGTTTATAAATGAAATAAATATGATTTTCATATTGGAGTGAATTATTTTGAGCCTTCTCCATAGCTTGAACCTAGAAACCTTTCATAGCGTGAACCTACAAACCTATGAGAAAAAACAAAGTAAGAAATTGGAAATATATTTGAAAAAACAATTTTTGTTTAGGTCATATGGAAATTTAGGGTTTTTAAAGAATACATATATCCTAGGGTTTAGATTAGTTCAATCCTATTGCTCTTACTTATTCCTCCACTTGCAAGTGGGACGACTTGCAAATGGGAGAGAAACATACTTTTGACTTTAAATTTTAAATTTAATGTTAATTAAATTTATTCTTGGTAGCTTACATGACATTAACTAATTATTTTAATTTATATTTATAAATTAATTATTTTTTATAGAATTGTAAAAATTAATAATTAAGTATTCAAAAAAAATGTTGAAATGTATATTATTTAATTATTTCACGGGTAACTCTTCTACACTAATAATTAAATACCATTATTTTATTTAATTGTTAGTGGTAAATAATGTTTTATTATTAACGATAAATATATTTTGATTTTTATGTTAAATTTAAAATTAATTATTATCAATTAATTTATTAAAGTTGTTTTTAGATTTAGTTATTTAGAATTATTTATTTTATTTTGATGGGTAATTTTTTATAAGTTAAAATAATTAACCATCTTCATTGATTTTAATATGGTGTCTGTTAATTATTTGGTTGTAAATGATAATTATTAAAGACTAATTAAATATTTTAACAGACTTAACAACAATTAATAGGCAAATTCTTACCGTAATGTAATTATTATTAATATTTTGAAATTAATGTAAATAATATTGAAGTGTTTGGAAATACATATTATTAATTGCTTAGGATATCATTTATGAAATTGAGTTTTCAATGTCTAATTAATTTATTTGTTTAGTTAGAAATATTTTAATACTAAACTAGAGCCAGTTTGATGTAGTGGCATATGGATTTTGTCTAGTTGTGTGTATAATATAGTCTTAGTAATAGAAATTATTGGGTCTCTGCATTTGTGAGCTACATCTATAAAAGCTTTTTCAATTACCCACTTTAATATTATATTATTTAATTTTTATTTGTGTGACTAATTATTTTGTTGTATTTTTTAGCCAATGATCAAATTAGTCATTTATTTCATCACTTATAGCTGTATTGCAAAAAGTTATTAGAATTTATTCATTTTTAGTTATGATGACTAAAATTTTTAGTCACATAGTCATTTATTTGCCAAATTATACACGTGTTAACTACTATGGTGAGTGAAGTAATTTGGTTTGAAGCTATCAAAAAATAATATGATATTGATCCGTACTTTGGCAAGATAGTTAAACAACACGGCAATACATTAATAGTTGGGATAAATATTATTCATGATGAATGTCTTATATAGGAAGGTTATCTCTTCAAATGAAAAAAATTATGCATTGTAGTTGGGTCTCTATGAGGAAAATAGTAAGAGAATTACATAGTGGTGGTTTACCTGGACATTTTTGTAAGACACAGACAATAGCTTTGGTGAAGTAAAAGAATTTTTGGTTGAAGATGAAGAGAGATGTGACATTTAGATGGGAACTTAAAAAAGAAGTTTTTTAAGAAAATGGGAGGGAAAAAAATGAATATTTCAAACATGGAATTAGGAAATAATGGGTGGAAACCTGATCCATTGTTAAACTAAAATCTAAATAAAAAAAATAATGAAATAGAGATTGACCCAAAATAATAAATAAAGGATATTACAAGATTTAAAAAAGTGAGTGTCATGATTTTTGCTTTCCATTTATTTGAGTACATGTTATAGATTTATCCCTCTTATTCATAGTTTTGATATCTTATCATTAATATAAGTCATAACGTCAATATCATCCTCGATAGCTACAAAACAAATAAATATTTCAACCTCACATAGTCCTAGCATTCTATTTGAGAAATCTCAAACAAAAAATTAATAAAAAAAATAGTAATACATATGTTATTGATATGTGAAAAAACTCATTAAAGTAACTAGCCAAAGTCCAAGTGTACAATAAATGGGAAAATTAAAAGGGAAATGAAAAAAAGATAAGGATTCTTGCTCGATGTTTTCTATAGAAATTTTTAATGCAAGGGCCAAGGAATATGTAAAAATGATCAAAATGTATCTTTAGTAAAAAGGGTAGTCCATATTTCCTTCATAAATCATCTACCTATCATTATTCAAATGTATTACATCTTTTCTTTCCCTTCAATAACAATCCAAATGTAAACTAATGTGTGGAAGGATTGTTTAATGCCCACAAAAATGTGTTCAATGTAGGATGGTGAGGTGTTATCAATTTTTCACCTCAAATAGGGTGCATGCATAATGTGGACTGAGTGCTATTATTTGAAGCTTAAATGTTCTAAATTTTTCTCCCACTAATATTTTTTGGGGGAATTTAATTATCACCTATCAATTTGAATATAAAAATTTCTATTTAATTATACTTTTCATAGTAATCATTGTGTTGGTACCATACAAGCACATCACACCCTAAAAATATATGATTAAGTAAATAATGTTCAAGTCATCAATAATTTTAGTTTTTAAGTGTTGACAAGGCAACATTTGAGTGCCACATAGGTATGAAGTTAGGGGGAACCACTATTGGTATCCCTTCCTTAATATAGGTATGTATATAAATTTATATGGTGAGTTTAACTTAAATAGTCAATTTATTTAAAATAAATGAAAAAAATTCTCAATAATATTTCATGTCACTAAATATGTTTTTGGTTCAATAATGAACTTAAAAGTATTTTTTATTTAACATTATATATAGACATAATTAATGTTTTTAAAACTAATATTTTTTTTAGAATGGCATGTGAGATCTATCATTTTTCCACTTGAAAGATCATATTAATCAAAAACTATCATTATGGGTTGTATATGGCATTTAAGATGGGTACAAAAAATTATCAAGGGATCATTTTTTAAATAAAATTTAAAATATATGTAACCATTAGATTATTAAAAAATTCCTTTATTTTAAGAATTTATTATTATTTTTTAATTAAAATTTTCTTTTACATTGTTGTCATTATTTTTAGTGATATATTTGTGTAATTTTTTTAATAAAAATTAAATGTTATATATTTGAATGTGGGTTTTACCATTTTATTAAGATGTTTCTCTTATGAAAAATTAGGAATAAATGAAGTACCAATTCCTTCTCAAATTAAAGAAAGATATTTTTTTTACAATTATAAATTTTATGAACAATCAATCTCTAGAATTTAATATAGTCAACAATTAAGTGGTAAGAGCTTCCCAACATATTAATATAAATTCCTTTGATTCTTTGGTTGGATTTATAAATGGTTTAGAAAAATGAGATGGTGTCAAAATTATAATAAGAACATTGATTAAAGTAGTGTGTCTTAAAGAATGTTTGTAATTATTTGGGTAGGTGTTCCTACAATAGCATCTAAGGGGAAGGGGATGGTGAGGGGGCTGGGATATGTAATGGGATAAGAATGTTAGCATTTAATTATTTAAAAGTCATCAACATAAAATAAAAAATAAAATAATTCAATTATTTCAAAGATGACTTTATTAAATAAAAAATAAAACAATCGACATAATTGTTTGAAATAATATAATACATATATAACTACAAACATATTAGAACCAAAGAAACAAATAAAAATATAAAGTAGAGTGAGGTAAATAAAAAATAAAGAAGATTAAAAAAGTGGGTAAATTTCATAGATCAAATACAAAATTTTTACATTTAATGTTTTTACTTACAACTTATCTCATTACTTTTACTGTGAAATTGATTTCCCCTTGTTCACTTGTATTATATTACAACATCATATGTAATTACTAAATAATCATATTACCACATCATATTCATTATAACATCATGTTTATTAATAATCATAATAATGAAATTCTAAAAATAAATTATCATAAAATATATTACAACATCAATATCATAATTAATAAATAAATATATAACATATAGATAAATCACATTTAATTTATGAGTAATATGTAAAATTTATTGTATTATATTTTTAAATAAATAGATAATATTAAGTAATTGAAATGTATAGGTAATATATAGATTTTATCATATTATATTTATAAATAATCATATTGTAACAATGAATTGTAAAAATAAACTAGCATATATATCTTACATAAATCTATGTAAAATACACCAATATATATCTATTTTTACACATAATATTTTCATGCAGAGTTCTTTATGACCCTTTTTGTATTACTAATTTATTTAATATACAAATGATTATTATTTTAAAAAATACAATTATAAGGTTGTTTTAAAATTAACTCACTCACTAATTTTTTTTTGCTTCAATGATGTGAACCTAACACTAATTATTAATTTACTATAAAAATTCAACTTGAAATTTGAATTGTTTGAAATTATGTAATATTTTTTCTAGTAAACTAATAATTAACTTTATGTTCACATCGTACATTTTTTTAAAAAATAAATAAATGAATGAGCTAGTTAATTTGTAGAAAATATTACAATTGTATTTTTAGTAAAACTAACTTTTAGTTTATTAAAAAAGGAAACTATAAATTAGATTTGTTTGAAATTATATATATTGAATATAACAAAGCTTGAAATTTTCAATTGTTTATAATCTTCTTTTAAAGTAAGGATTTAGTTCCTTAAGTTTCTTTTAATTATAAATTTCATTAATTAATTATTAAACTGTGTGTAAAAGGTTATAACAGAGAGCCTAAATTTGTATCAACACTCACAAACTATGTTGAGGTCCTCACTCTCTATGAGACATAAAATCTATATCAAAATGTGCAAAAATTGTGATTGGTTTCCTAAATAAAATCAAATAGTTTTTAAATGTTAGATAATCTTGTCCTAATGGACAAGTGCAAGTAGAAATTTCAATAGTGATAGCCCCTAAGCTTAGGGAATCAGACTGCCATGTAAGTCCCACCTATGAATAAAAAAATTATTTCATTTTAAATGAAGAAAAACAATTCTTTTTTATTTTCACATGTTGAAATGGAAGGAAATTTACAATTAGAGTTAATTTTATATAATAAATTTGAAATGCATGTTAAAAATATTTTCCAATGCTTAAATATTATGTAAAAAGGTTGTATATTTGTATAGTAATTATTAAAATTGTGGCAAAGAATTATGTGATTAGTTATTTTGAGATAAAAACTGGACACATAATATATAACAAAAAAGGCAACTATTAGGTAATACAAATTTAAGAATTATTAAAATATTGGTGTATACTCAACTACTAACATTTCTCTTGTAGAATAATTTATTTTCTTACATTGACACAACTGGATAGGGATATACTAGATTGTTTTAGATCTATGTGCATCTGAGATTTGTACTGTAACAAAAATAGAGAACTGAGAAAATCGAGATGTTGGAAAATGTATTATTATAATATGATTATTATGAAATTGTAATCAATTATTACTGAAGATGAACTCTTATACTACTCAAATTTGATTTTCATA